>JAVJIF010006217.1:0-212340 GCA_038442645.1 Agave tequilana | reverse complement strand
CTTGCGAGGCTCTGGACAAGCTCCTCTAGATCCCCTTGAATGGGTTGAGGTGCCGCGTTGGCTCTCTTGGTGAATACTAGTGTTAACAACAATCCCAAGCAAGTATAGCAATTTAAGCACAAGGGTATATCAAGCATGTAAAGTAAAGACAATGAAGTAATGCAAGATATAAAAGAGACAAAGAGAGAAAGAGAGCAAGAGTGAGCAATCGCAAACACAAAGGGTTGTTTCGAGGTTCGAGCACACTTGCTCTACATCCCCGCCTTCGACACACGAAGGATTTCCACTATGCAAGATCCCCAACGGATCTCTCCTTGTGCCGCAAAAACCTCAGCTCTCGGACTCCCTTGTCCGTACACCACAAGCCCACCGGCTCAATGAGGGCGCACCTCAAACCACCGAGTTCACACAAGAACTCTACCACAAGAGCACACTTGCCCGTCTCCTCAAAATACAATGGAAATCTCTTTGGTGATCTAATACTTGATCACCAATTACAAAAGCTCACTACAACATTTCCTATAGGATAGATATGTCTATGGATGCTCAAGTGAAGTGTGAGAAATCAAGGAAAGAAAGCTATGGTGAAAAACACAAGAAATCACTTTTACACTCTCTGATAAAATCCCTTAAGATGAGAAGTATTTGCACTCAATTTTGTGGAGAAAACTCTTCTAAAAGTATCAGAAAAACTGGCTCAAGAGTCTCTAAAATCCTCTACCAAAAACAGTTGACAAGACCCTCTTATAGGCTGACAGAAAATAGAGCCGTTGGGGTTCTGTCAGAGCTACCGGTCGACCGGTCCGGTCGACCGGCAACGGTCAAAAATCCGACCGTTGCAGCCTCGGGTCGACCGGCCCGGTCGACCGCGCAACTGGAGAAGGGAGAAAACTCTCTGTCGGTCGACCGGCCCGGTCGACCGATAATTCCCGAGAGCAAAGCTCTCTTAAGCGGTCGACCGGTCCGGTCGACCGTCCTCCAGTGCACACTGGCGTGCACGTCGTGCACGTCCGGTCGACGACCGGTCGACCGGCCTCTGTCAGTTCTGAAAAATCAGAACTGGCAGAACCAGAAAATAGGGATTAAGGATTGGTCTTTTGGCTTAATAAAAATCCCAGAAATTCACTGTAAATCCAGAAAAATAGTTTCAATCAAAATAAAAACTGTTTTTCTAAAATATGTTTTTCTAAAACTTGTTTTTCCATAACTTCCCAAAATACAAAAACAAGATATTTTGAACTTATAAAGCAAAGTGTGTATGGATATGATCCACTACACAATCAAGATGAAATATCTAGTTTTTGACATAAAGCACTAAACTTGTTTTGGTTAAAGGATATGTATATACGAAATTACCAAAACCCAAAGTAGATATTTTGTCATAAGGAAAATCTCATCAAATACAAAAACAAGATATACTTTTAAAGCATAGTGTGTATGGATATGATCCACTACACAAATAAGATGAATATCTAGTTTTTGACATAAGAACTCTAAACATGGTTTTGGATATAAGATATGTATACATGAATACCAAAAACCAAATTGTATTTTATCACAAAATAAAAATCTTTTCTTAACTAGAAAATCTTTTATGAAAATCATTCTATCAAGAGTTCTATCAAGAGTGTGTGTGTGATATAGACTTGAGCAATCCACAACTATCTATCCTTTACATTTTTTCTAAAACAAAAACAAAATCTTATACCTAGACACAAGTCTTCATCTTCTTGAAGTCTTCCTTGAAGTCTTCTCATCTTCTTGACTTGGTCCACATGCAATCCACCGAGCTCATCTCTAGATGTGGTCTTGATGCATAGGCTCGTGAATCGACCGGTGCTAGCTTCCAACTTGACATTTTATTCTTTGTTGAAGCTCCACACCTACTAAGATCTTGATAAGGAATCTGTCACTAATTAACACAAGATCATTAGTAATCATAACTTCATGAGTTGATCATCATCAAAACTAGGGTGATAGGCCTTTGGGCCAACAATCTCCCCCTTTTTGATGATGACAAAACTCATGACGTTATATATGCATGGATTAAAGTAAAGCTTCAAAGAAGCTCCCCCTTAACTCATGCATACAAAATAAATAATAAATATGATCATGAAGCACATGAATATGGATGCAAATATGGAGATGCAACAAGCATAAATCAAAATCTTTTTACTCCTATTTGCATAAATCAAAAAACACATATGCATAAATACAAATCTTAATTCCCCTTAAGTAAGAAGGACAAATACTTCTCCCCCTTAAGCAAGGAAATCATGCATATATATCAAAACAAAAACACAAATACTTCTCCCCTTTTTGTCAATCATCAACAAAGGGTTCAAAGTAAAATCAAATCAACAAATTTTCTCCCCCTTTATGTCAACAATAAAGAAGTCAAGGAGGGGCGATACAAATCAAAAATTTTGAATTTTTCTCATCAAAACAAAATCATTAATTCTATTTTATCAAAACAAATTTTGAATTTCTCTTTGATATCAAATAAAAAAATATTGATACCATTTTAAAATCTAATGCATAAGCTTGAAAAATAAGATTTGAATTAAGCTTAGCATTAAAACACATGAAGAATTCGAACTAGTTAAATGAGAGTGTTTAACAACTAGTACGAAATCCTTCTATCAAGGAATAAATCTAAGGATTTTCATGAAATAGCAATGAAACACAAAACACTCAAACACTCTAATCTATAAAGTCCAAATAGTTTCAAAAGAAGTGAGTGTACTAATGTTATGTGAAACATGGCATCATGAAAAAGGCAATAAGGTACAATATTCCTTAGAAAATCATAAACATCAAAATCATCTCACATTTTTTTTTATTAAATCATTGAAAACAAAATCTATATGTCAAGATATATGTATGTTTTGACAATACATAAAATATACATACATATCTCTTAAACTCAAGTGAGTCTATATGAATGGATTTGCATTGAAGGCAAAAGACTCAAGAGTTATACATGTATATTTTAAGGTTTGGCAAAATACACATATACATGAAATAAAAGGCACATGATCATAAATCAAATCCAAAAGGTGAACATAAGTTTAAATATGTATGAATTATCAAAACTAAGCAAACAAGTACATTTCAAGGGTTCAAATAAGCATTTAAGCACACTTACTAATAGATCTTTTTGAGGCCCATGATATGTTCAAGTATAAATCCTAGTGTTGACAAAAACTAACATATAAACTAATATTCAAATCATGAAGCATTATATTTTAAGAAAAATTGAATCATGTGACAATCTCAAAAACTATTTGAAGAATACATAACTAGTATAAATTGTTTTGAAAACTAGTTAAAGATCCTTCAAATATGTCAAATCATATGTTTTTCATGAATGAGACTAAGTACATAAAAATCCAAGCACTCATAGTCCTAAAGCTCATAAATATATTTTGAATAAAAGATGAGTGTTCAAAGGTTATGTAAATAGTATTTTCATGAAAGTTGTCATTGAAGTTCAAATCACATAGAAATCATTGTTATCAAATCAACACAAATCATTTTTATTAAAAAACTACAATCTTCATGGTATATGTATGAATTATACAAATCTAACAATACACATACATATCCCAAAATTGTAAAAGAGTCTATCAAATATTTGCATGAAAGCTAGAGACTCACGGGTATACATGTATATTTATTAGATTTGAATTAAACACACATATACATGAAGTAAATCAAAGATAGGCATAACAAGTATAAATGACCGAATCATCAAAACTAGCCTATACACATGCATATAGTGGATACAAATGAGCATGAAGTTCAAATATATAAGAGTCAATTGTAGTTCACTATTCATATATGTATAAATGCAAGTTTTGACATATTCTACATTTAAGCATGTAAATGCCACATGAAGCACAATCAAATAAAAAATATGAACATGCTACATGATACATGAATTAAAAGCATGTGCATAATGAAATAGGAGTTTAGAAATGTTACCAACTCCAAAGCTCCTAGCATGGTGGTTGACCCACCAAAATTTCCTTGATAGCAATGCATCAAAAAAAATTTGTCCATCATGTCCATTGCATCCGCATCAAGGCACAATCCTCTCACGTTTTGTGAGAGCCCTCACCTACATCAAAATCAAAGGGTGGGGGTTTTGGTACCCATACTTTCTTGGGTCCTTTGGGGTTAGCTTTATTGTAAGGATCCCAAAAAATTCTTATTCTTGGCAAAATTGAAATGACCTAATCTATCATAACAATATTTTCTTAAATGGCCTTTGCGGCCACAATGTGTACAAGTGTACACCCTATCATGATGCTTATGAGTGTGATTGTGATCATGATGTGCAACATAAGCATGAGCATGATGTGTATGTGCATGAGCATGGGGAACTTGTTTCTTTGAAACAAAGATTCCAACTTAGAATGATTGAATGCACATGTGCTCAAATTAGAGCTCAAATTTTCTATCTTATTTTTCAAATTCTTAATCTCATTAGTTGTGGCATGTAAAGCATGGTGAGATAAAGAATCATTTTTCTTTTTTTTTGAAAAACATTATCCTTTTCTTTTCAACAAATTCTTTTTAAAAATTTATTTTCTTGAAAAACGATTTCCTTTTGTTTTTCCACCAAATCAATCTTATCCTTCAAAATAGTGTTCCCTTCACATAAATCATTTAATTTTGAAAATAAGGAAACATTCTCATTTTTCAAAACTTTATTTTCTTTTTCTAAACATGCAAGTTTATTTCTAAAAGAGTCATTTTCTACATGCATGCAATCAAGTTTCTTTTTCAAATTTTTTTATCTTTTTCTAAGCATGCAATATTATCTCTAAATGAGTCATGTTCATTATGCATGCAAGCAATGTCTTTTTCAAATTTTTATTATCTTTTTAATCATGTCATATTTCTCAAGCAATAATTGGCAAAAAGTATTGAGCTCATCATATGACATATAACATCCTCATCCTCGGATTCGGAGTTTACCTCAAGGGGGTTATCCCCTGGACCATATAGCATTTGTTGGAGGTGTCGCTTCCAACATCCGAATCGCTCCCCGCATAGTATAGGTCCTTTTCGCCAAGGGAGGTGATGATGTTCCAAGCTACAAAAGCCGATTCACATTAGAAACCCTAGATAAATAATCATCATTTAGGGTTGACTTAATAGCATGAAGGGCTTTTGCATTAGCCTCAATGTTCTTACCATTTAAGCAATATTCTTTATTAGTTGTGGCAAGATATATACTAAGGCCAAGTCCTTTGAGGAACAAAGACATCTTAACCTTCCAAATTTGGATGTTAAGGATGTCAAAGGTGGGTGGTGACATAAAGTCCATGGTGTGTGTACAAAATATTGTGATTAGCCTAAAAGAGGATCTTTAACTCTTAGGTTGTTAGACCCAATATCAAGAGCACTAGCTCTGATACCAATTGTAAGATCACCTAGAGGGGGGGTGAATAGGTGATGGCTAATCTAATGGTCACTTATGAAAAAATAATGCGGAATTTAAAACTAAGATGACCAAATTAAACTTCTTTTAATTAAACACTTATGTATAACACAAGAGTGTTGCCGAATTCCCCTTGCGAGGCTCTGGACAAGCTCCTCTAGATTCCCCTTGAATGGGTTGAGGTGCCGCGTTGGCTCTCTGGTTGAATACTAGTGTTAACAACAATCCCAAGCAAGTATAGCAATTTAAGCACAAGGGTATATCAAGCATGTAAAGTAAGACAACAATGAAAGTAATGCAAGATATAAAAGAGACAAAGAGAGAAAGAGAGCAAGAGTGAGCAATCGCAAACACAAAGGGTTTGTTTCGAGGTTCGAGCACACTTGCTCTACATCCCCGCCTTCGACACACGAAGGATTTCCACTATGCAAGATCCCCAACGGATCTCTCCTTGGTGCCGCAACACCTACAAGCTCTCGGACTCCCTTGTCCGTACACCACAAGCCCACCGGCTCAATGAGGGCGCACCTCAAACCACCGAGTTCACACAAGAACTCTACCACACGAGCACACTTGCCCGTCTCCTCAAAATACAATGGAAATCTCTTTGGTGATCTAACACTTGATCACCAATTACAAAGCTCACTACAACACTTTCCTATAGGATAGATATGTCTATGGATGCTCAAGTGAAGTGTGAGAAATCAAGGAAAGAAAGCTATGGTGAAAAACACAAGAAATCACTTTTACACTCTCTTGATAAAATCCCTTTAGATGGGAAGTATTTGCACTCAATTTTGTGGAGAAAACTCTTCTAAAAGTATCAGAAAAACTGGCTCAAGAGTCTCTACAATCCTCTACCAAAAACAGTTGACAAGACCCCTTTTATAGGCTGACAGAAAATAGAGCCGTTGGGGTTCTGTCAGAGCTACCGGTCGACCGGTCCGGTCGACCGGCAACGGTCAAAAATCCGACCGTTGCAGCCTCCGGTCGACCGGCCCGGTCGATCGCGCAACTGGAGAAGGGAGAAAACTCTCTGTCGGTCGACCGGCCCGGTCGACCGATAATTCCCGAGAGCAAAGCTCTCTTAAGCGGTCAACCGGTCCGGTCGACCGTCCTCCAGTGCACACTGGCGTGCACGTCGTGCACGTCGGTCGACCGACCCGGTCTACCGGCCTCTGTCAGTTCTGAAAAATCAGAACTGGCAGAACCAGAAAATAGGATTAAGGATTGGTCTTTTGGCTTAATAAAAATCCCAGAAATTCACTGTAAATCCAGAAAAATAGTTTCAATCAAAATAAAAACTGTTTTTCTAAAAATATGTTTTTCTAAAACTTGTTTTTCCATAACTCCCAAAATACAAAAACAAGATTTTGAACTTATAAAGCAAAGTGTGTATGGATATGATCCACTACACAATCAAGATGAAATATCTAGTTTTTGACATAAAGCACTAAACTTGTTTTGGTTAAAGGATATGTATATACGAAATTACCAAAACCCAAAGTAGATATTTTGTCATAAGGAAAATCTCATCAATACAAAAACAAGATATACTTTAAAGCATAGTGTGTATGGATATGATCCACTACACAAATAAGATGAATATCTAGTTTTTGACATAAGGCTCTAAACATGGTTTTGGATATAAGATATGTATACATGAATATCAAAAACCAAATTGTATTTTATCACAAAATAAAAAATTTTCTTAACTAGGAAAATCTTTTATGAAAATCATTCTATCAAGAGTTCTATCAAGAGTGTGTGTGTGATATAGACTTGAGCAATCCACCAACTATCTATCCTTTACATTTTTTCTAAAACAAAAACAAAATCTTATACCTAGACACAAGTCTTCATCTTCTTGAAGTCTTCCCTTGAAGTCTTCTCATCTTCTTGACTTGGTCCACATGCAATCCACCGAGCTCATCTCTAGATGTGGTCTTGATGCATAGGCTCGTGAATCGACCGGTGCTAGCTTCCAACTTGACATTTTATCCTTTGTTGAAGCTCCACACCTACTAAGATCTTGATAAGGAATCTGTCTAATTAAACACAAGATCATTAGTAATCATAACTTCATGAGTTGATCATCATCAAAACTAGGGTGATAGGCCTTTGGGCCAACAATCTCCCCCTTTTGATGATGACAAAACTCATGACGTTATATATGCATGGATTAAAGTAAAGCTTCAAAGAAGCTCCCCCTTAACTCATGCATACAAAATAAATAATAAATATGATCATGAAGCACATGAATATGGATGCAAATATGGAGATGCAACAAGCATAAATCAAAATCTTTTTACTCCTATTTGCATAAATCAAAACACATATGCATAAATACAAATCTTAATTCCCCTTAAGTAAGAAGGACAAATACTTCTCCCCCTTAAGCAAGGAAATCATGCATATATATCAAAACAAAAACACAAATACTTCTCCCCCTTTTTGTCAATCATCAACAAAGGGTTCAAAGTAAAATCAAATCAACAAATTTTTCCCCCTTTATGTCAACAATAAAGAAGTCAAGGAGGGGCGATACAAATCAAAAATTTTGAATTTTTCTCATCAAAACAAAATCATTAATTCTATTTTATCAAAACAAATTTTGAATTTTCTCTTTGATATCAAATAAAAAATATTGATACCATTTTAAAATCTAATGCATAAGCTTGAAAAATAAGATTTGAATTAAGCTTAGCATTAACAACACATGAAGAATTCGAACTAGTTAAATGAGAGTGTTTAACAACTAGTACGAAATCCTTCTATCAAGGAATAAATCTAAGGATTTTCATGAAATAGCAATGAAACACAAAACACTCAAACACTCTAATCTATAAAGTCCAAATAGTTTCAAAAGAAGTGAGTGTACTAATGTTATGTGAAACATGGCATCATGAAAATGGCAATAAGGTACAATATTCCTTAGAAAATCATAAACATCAAAATCATCTCACATTTTTTTTTTATTAAATCATTGAAAACAAAATCTATATGTCAAGATATATGTATGTTTTGACAATACATGAAATATACATACATATCTCTTAAACTCAAGTGAGTCTATATGAATGGATTTGCATTGAAGGCAAAAGACTCAAGAGTTATACATGTATATTTTAAGGTTTGGCAAAATACACATATACATGAAATAAAAGGCACATGATCATAAATCAAATCCAAAAGGTGAACATAAGTTTAAATATGTATGAATTATCAAAACTAAGCAATACAAGTACATTTCAAGGGTTCAAATAAGCATTTAAGCACACTTACTAATAGATCTTTTTGAGGCCCATGATATGTTCAAGTATAAATCCTAGTGTTGACAAAAACTAACATATAAACTAATATTCAAATCATGAAGCATTATATTAAGAAAATTGAATCATGTGACAATCTCAAAAACTATTTGAAGAATACATAACTAGTATAAATTGTTTTTGAAAACTAGTTAAAGATCCTTCAAATATGTCAAATCATATGTTTTTCATGAATGAGACTAAGTACATAAAAATCCAAGCACTCATAGTCCATAAAGCTCATAAATATATTTTTGAATAAAAGATGAGTGTTCAAAGGTTATGTAAATAGTATTTTCATGAAAGTTGTCATTGAAGTTCAAATCACATAGAAATCATTGTTATCAAATCAACACAAAATCATTTATTAAAAACTACAATCTTCATGGTATATGTATGAATTATACAAATCTAACAATACACATACATATCCCAAAATTGTAAAAGAGTCTATCAAATATTTGCATGAAAGCTAGAGACTCACGGGTATACATGTATATTTATTAGATTTGAATTAAACACACATATACATGAAGTAAAATCAAAGATAGGCATAACAAGTATAAATGACCGAATCATCAAAACTAGCCTATACACATGCATATAGTGGATACAAATGAGCATGAAGTTCAAATATATAAGAGTCAATTGTAGTTCACTATTCATATATGTATAAATGCAAGTTTTGACATATCTACATTTAAGCATGTAAATGCACATGAAGCACAAATCAAATAAAAAATATGAACATGCTACATGATACATGAAATTAAAAGCATGTGCATAATGAAATAGGAGTTTAGAAATTGTTACCAACTCCAAAGCTCCTAGCATGGTGGTTGACCCACCAAAATTTCCTTGATAGCAATGCATCAAAAAAAATTTGTCCATCATGTCCATTGCATCCGCCATCAAGGCACCAATCCTCTCACGTTTTGTGAGAGCCCTCACCTACATCAAAATCAAAGGGTGGGGGTTTGGTACCCATACTTTCTTGGGTCCTTTGGGGTTAGCTTTATTGTAAGGATCCCAAAAATTCTTATTCTTGGCAAAATGAAATGACCTAATCTATCATAACAATATTTTCTTAAATGGCCTTTGCGGCCACAATGTGTACAAGTGTACACCCTATCATGATGCTTATGAGTGTGATTGTGATCATGATGTGCAACATAAGCATGAGCATGATGTGTATGTGCATGAGCATGGGGAACTTGTTTCTTTTGAAACAAAGATTCCAACTTAGAATGATTGAATGCACATGTGCTCAAATTAGAGCTCAAATTTTCTATCTTATTTTTCAAATTCTTAATCTCATTAGTTGTGGCATGTAAAGCATGGTGAGATAAAGAATCATTTTTCTTTTCTTTTGAAAAACATTATCCTTTTCTTTTTCAACAAATTTTCTTTTTAAAGATTTATTTTCTTGAAAAACGATTTCCTTTTGTTTTTCCACCAAATCAATCTTATCCTTCAAAATAGTGTTCCCTTCACATAAATCATTTAATTTTGAAAATAAGGAAACATTCTCATTTTTCAAAACTTTATTTTCTTTTTCTAAACATGCAAGTTTATTTCTAAAAGAGTCATTTTCTACATGCATGCAATCAAGTTTCTTTTTCAAAATTTTGTTATCTTTTTCTAAGCATGCAATATTATCTCTAAATGAGTCATGTTCATTATGCATGCAAGCAATGTCCTTTTTCAAATTTTTATTATTCTTTTTAATCATGTCATATTCTCAAGCAATAATTGGAAAAAGTATTGAGCTCATCATATGACATATTAACATCCTCATCCTCGGATTCGGAGTTACCTCAAGGGGGTTATCCCCTTGGACCATATAGCATTTGTTGGAGGTGTCGCTTCCAAATCCGAATCGCTCCCCGCATAGTATAGGTCCTTTTCGCCAAGGGAGGTGATGATGTTCCAAGCTACAAAAGCCGATTCAACATTAGAAACCCTAGATAAATAATCATCATTTAGGGTTGACTTAATAGCATGAAGGGCTTTTGCATTAGCCTCAATGTTCTTACCATTTAAGCAATATTCTTTATTAGTTGTGGCAAGATATATACTAAGGCCAAGTCCTTTGAGGAACAAAGACATCTTAACCTTCCAAATTTGGATGTTAAGGATGTCAAAGTGGGTGGTGACATAAAGTCCATGGTGTGTGTACAAAATATTGTGATTAGCCTAAAAGAGGATCTTTAACTCTTAGGTTGTTAGACCCAATATCAAGAGCACTAGCTCTGATACCAATTGTAAGATCACCTAGAGGGAGGGTGAATAGGTGATGGCTAATCTAATGGTCACTTATGAACAAATAATGCGGAATTTAAAACTAAGATGACCAAATTAAACTTCTTTTAATTAAACACTTATGTATAACACAAGAGTGTTGCCGAATTCCCCTTGCGAGGCTCTGGACAAGCTCCTCTAGATTCCCCTTGAATGGGTTGAGGTGCCGCGTTGGCTCTCTTGGTTGAATACTAGTGTTAACAACAATCCCAAGCAAGTATAGCAATTAAGCACAAGGGTATATCAAGCATGTAAAGTAAAGACAATGAAAGTAATGCAAGATATAAAAGAGACAAAGAGAGAAAGAGAGCAAGAGTGAGCAATCGCAAACACAAAGGGTTTGTTCGAGGTTCGAGCACACTTGCTCTACATCCCCGCCTTCGACACACGAAGGATTTCCACTATGCAAGATCCCAACGGATCTCTCCTTGGTGCCGCAACACCTACAAGCTCTCGGACTCCCTTGTCCGTACACCACAAGCCCACCGGCTCAATGAGGGCGCACCTCAAACCACCGAGTTCACATAAGAACTCTACCACACGAGCACACTTGCCCGTCTCCTCAAAATACAATGGAAATCTCTTGGTGATCTAACACTTGATCACCAATTACAAAAGCTCACTAAACACTTTCCTATAGGATAGATATGTCTATGGATGCTCAGTGAAGTGTGAGAAATCAAGGAAAGAAAGCTATGGTGAAAAACACAAGAAATCACTTTTACACTCTCTTGATAAAATCCCTTTAAGATGGGAAGTATTTGCACTCAATTTTGTGGAGAAAACTCTTCTAAAAGTATCAGAAAAACTGGCTCAAGAGTCTCTAAAATCCTCTACCAAAAACAGTTGACAAGACCCCCTTTTATAGGCTGACAGAAAATAGAGCGTTGGGGGTTCTGTCAGAGCTACCGGTCGACCGGTCCGGTCGACCGGCAACGGTCAAAAATCCGACCGTTGCAGCCTCCGGTCGACCGGCCCGGTCGACCGCGCAACTGGAGAAGGGAGAAAACTCTCTGTCGGTCGACCGGCCCGGTCGACCGATAATTCCCGAGAGCAAAGCTCTCTTAAGCGGTCGACCGGTCCGGTCGACCGTCCTCCAGTGCACACTGGCGTGCACGTCGTGCACGTCCGGTCGACCGACCCGGTCGACCGGCCTCTGTCAGTTCTGAAAAATCAGAACTGGCAGAACCAGAAAATAGGGATTAAGGATTGGTCTTTTGGCTTAATAAAAATCCCAGAAATTCACTGTAAATCCAGAAAAATAGTTTCAATCAAAATAAAAACTGTTTTTCTAAAAATATGTTTTTCTAAAACTTGTTTTTCCATAACTTCCCAAAATACAAAAACAAGATATTTTGAACTTATAAAGCAAAGTGTGTATGGATATGATCCACTACACAATCAAGATGAAATATCTAGTTTTTGACATAAAGCACTAAACTTGTTTTGGTTAAAGGATATGTATATACGAAATTACCAAACCCAAAGTAGATATTTTGTCATAAGGAAAATCTCATCAAATACAAAAACAAGATATACTTTTAAAGCATAGTGTGTATGGATATGATCCACTACACAAATAAGATGAATATCTAGTTTTTGACATAAGGCTCTAAACATGGTTTTGGATATAAGATATGTATACATGAATACCAAAAACCAAATTGTATTTTATCACAAAATAAAAATTTTTCTTAACTAGGAAAATCTTTTATGAAAATCATTCTATCAAGAGTTCTATCAAGAGTGTGTGTGTGTGATATAGACTTGAGCAATCCACCAACTATCTATCCTTTACATTTTTTCTAAAACAAAAAACAAAATCTTATACCTAGACACAAGTCTTCATCTTCTTGAAGTCTTCCCTTGAAGTCTTCTCATCTTCTTGACTTGGTCCACATGCAATCCACCGAGCTCATCTAGATGTGGTCTTGATGCATAGGCTCGTGAATCGACCGGTGCTAGCTTCCAACTTGACATTTTATCCTTTGTTGAAGCTCCACACCTACTAAGATCTTGATAAGGAATCTGTCACTAATTAAACACAAGATCATTAGTAATCATAACTTCATGAGTTGATCATCATCAAAACTAGGGTGATAGGCCTTTGGGCCAACAGAGTTGTGGGTATCCCTCTTGTGTGGAGGTGATTGTGAAAGAGTTTAGTTTGATTGGTATCCCTCTAAGTGTAGAGGTGATTGTTGGAGTGTTAGCTTTGAGCCTTATCCCTCTAGTGTGAGGTGATTGTTATTTGGCTAAGTGCCCATCCCTCTAAGTGTAGAGGTGATAGTTGTGGTGCCTTGCCTCTTGTGTAGAGGTTGTGTTTGTTGGAGAGAGGAGTTGCGTACTCATAGTTGTATTCCCAAATCCTCAGTGGAAGTTCCCTGTGTGAGAAGTCATGTGTGGATGATTTAGTGAAAATCCTTCTGTGTGAAGGCCGAGACGTAGAGCAGTGGATCGAATCTCGAAACATATCTTTGTGTTTGCGTTTGATCCACTATCTCTTAACTCTCTCTTAATCTTGCATTGCATCATATTGTTTATATCTTATATATGCTTGGTATTGCTTGTGTGCCTCACTTGTGTTGAACCAAGAGTGCTTTACATAGCACCTCAACTCTTATTTAGAGGAATTTAGAGGAGATAGTTCAGAGCCCTTCACCAGGAGTTCGGCTACACTCTTTGATTACACTAAATGTGTTGTAATTAGTTTTTAATTCTGCATCATTTTCATTAGATTAGCCATACACCTATTCACCCCCTCTAGGTGTACTTTCATTGCGGTGGTGTTGAATCCGAGCCTCAAACTCTGTGTTTTCTCATTGATGTGATATAGACATGTGCCTCGAGCTTCACGTCTAAAATGTGGGCTTCAAGCTCTGTGTCTAAGCACAAAGTGGCGCCAAGACGCGGGCTTTGAGCCCTGCTTCTTGGCATTGGAGGGATGCTGGGGCACAGGCTTCGAGCCCCGCATCTTGGCATTAGCCTCATGTCTGAAGTATGAACTCTGTTATCTGATGACTTATCTTCAGTGATTTTTAGATAGTCTATAGAATCTCCTACAAAGTTTTCGAAACTCCATGGTTAACTGGGGCTGGTTTCGAAATATTTTAGACTTTTCTTTTAGCAGCGAGCTCTCAAGACTGGGCTGGCAATCTTCTGAGATACCTTGATCGTGATCTTGTCTGAATTTTAGTCTTCGTGAGTGTACTGTTAAACTCTTTGAAGTCACCAGAGATGATCATAAGTATCTAGATACGCAGTTCAGACCTCATCAATACTTTGAGCTGGTTGTCGGTATACTATTAAACTGAGAAAAATTGCCAACTGCTTTTGCTAGTATACTGTTGAACTAATTGAAAAAGCAGAGACTGAACACATGTCTTATGGATGCGAAAGTCGTGTTGTCTTGGGAACGCGGCCCTCGTCTGAAATAGAAGAGACCCGAACATCGAGTGGAGATGCTGCTCTCACTATATTGAATAAACGCGGCTCTGTTAGAGTTGAGATGCAAACTCTGAATTGTTTGGAGGAAGCAACTCTATATTGTTGAGAGACGCGGCTCTGATTTATTTGGAGGACGCGGCTTGGAATTGTTAAGAGACGCGGCTTTGATTCTCTTAAAGGATGTGGCTTTGAATTGATGAAGGGGACACATGCCTGCGTCTTCAACTTGCTGGAGGGAACGCATCCCTCAATTTGTGAAAGGAAGCGAACTTTAAAACGCGGCCCAGAATTGTTAAGGATGCGGTCCTCATTTTGTTGAGAGAACGCAACTTTTGGTTTGTGAAGGGACGCGGACTTCGAAATGTGACCCTTGAGTATCGTATGCAGTTTATAGAGACGCGAAATTCTCACTGGATCTTTTGAGGCCAAGCCCGCCTTGACGGTTGGGACGCATGTCATTGAAACTTCCCAGAGCAAAAATCCACGTGTCTTACTCAGATTGGATTTGAGATTCGCGTCACGAATTAAGGCTTTCATTGGCCTTTGAGAACGATCTTTGATTTTTATGCCTCTAATTAATAGCCATTAGCGAGCCTATTTAATAGCCATTAGCGAGCCTATAAATAGGCCATGAGACTCTTAACAGTCATTCATCTTGACTGTTTTTCCTTTTATGGGTAGGTGCTCTGAAGAACCTTTAGGGTTCTTAGACTGTCATCTTCTTCGTGCCTGCATCCTGAAAAACTTTTAGAGTTTTTTGAATGAACCCAAAACTATGATGCTTTCTTGCAATCTTCTTCGAAGGTTATCACTGTTAAGTGATTTCAAAATCAATAAGCGTCCCTCGGTATTTTCATGGCCATGTCTTTACAGATGATGTCCTCATTCTAAAGAACTCTTCTTCAGGTAGGGAATAGCCTTTGCCATAATAAAACTATATTTGCTTGTAGTTCTGTCATCACCGATCATAAAGAGACTATCTCTTGATCTCTTCCTGAAACTTTTGAAACTTCTTTCTTGAAGTTTAGACAGTTGACTTGAGATTCAAGCATCCATGCTCATCTCTTGATCTCTTCTTGAAACTTTTGAAACAGTCGGCTATCCATGCGTTCCTGCTCTGCAAACGCAATCTTCGCGTTAACTGATAAAACGCGAGTTTGTGGATTCCTGAGTCTCGAGTTCTTCAGACGCGAGCATGGTGAACTCTGCGTTTTGAGGCCTTAAATGTGGGTTTTGCATATAAGACTCGCGTCTTGGGTTCATGACTTAGAAAACTTTTAAGACTGTTCTTTTGAGATCTTTAGATGTGACTGTGGTGAACTCTGCGTTTTGAGGCCTTAAACTCCCTTTTGAGATCTTTAGACGCGAGCGTGGCGAACTCTGCATTTTGAGATCTTAAACGCCCTTTTGAGATTCTTAGACGCGAGTGTGGCAAACTCTGCGTTTTGAGGCCTTAGACACCCTTTTGAAATCTTTAGACGCAAGTGTGGCGAGCTCTGCGTCTTGAGACACTAAACGCCCTTTTGAGATCCTTAGACGCGAATGTGGAGAATTCTGTGTCTTGAGGCCTTAAAAGTGGGTCTCTCATATAATACCTACATCTGGAGCCCGTGATTTATAAATCTTTAAGGCCCGTGTCTGCGCCTTTAATATGCCCCACGTTCCAATCATCTGACACGAGTCTAATATTGAGCTTGCATTCAGATCTATCTTTACAGGGCGTGGTAAACTCTGCGTCTTGAAGCTTTAAACGTAAAATTCGCGTATAAGACTCGCGTCTGAAGTTCATGACTTTAGACCTGCATCTGTACTTCTAAACTCATGTTTTCTGTCTTTGCAGAAATTTAATCCTCGAACTTTTTTCTTCTTGCAGGTTATGACCATATCATTGGTGCTAGTTCCAATGTCTTTGCCGCGTCCATTGAGGTAGACATGAAATGACCAGTTCATTTGATTGGCAACCACTTGAGGAGTCAGAACTTCTATCCAAGGGCGAGAAAGATTCACGTGGTTCTTAATACACATCAAGACATTATTGGACATGATGCACCAGTAAGGTCTCGGATCCTTCCTGACCACAATGAGGATGGCGCATTTGAAGGTCATGGGAAAGAAGACGTCACCAGTAAGGTCTCGGATCCTCCCTTCACCAATCTTGTTCAAAGAAGTGACAGCAACGAAAAATCCATGCTCATTGGATGACTTTCTAGTGACGAAGCTTCCCACAAAGCGAAGGATATGGCCTCGTAAAGACCTTCACACCAGTTAATCAGGTGGAACCAGAATGCTCCCTTGCATTTTGACCTCAAAAATACTATTATTCTCAAGAGGAGAAGAGGTTGATCTGCTGTTCCGACCATAGTCAATGAAGACGAACTTTGTATATCTTTAATGTTTTAAGGAGTGAGTGCAATTTCACTGAGCAAGAGGGACTTTTTTTTTATTCCTTTATTGTAACACTCAATCTATTGGAAAGAGAGCGTTTTATTTCAATTTCATATTTTGAATATCAGTAAAAGTGACACTTTTCTGCCTTCTTATTTGCCTTGACTTCCTTTTTGTATTGAAAATTAGACAAGTGAAAGCAATTATCTTTGATTTGCTAGAAGTGTGATATTCTAACTTAACAAGTCAAAGTTAGAAAATTTCATTTAAGGAATTTAAAAATGTTACTGTCAGAGGTGTAATGTTAACTTGATAGGTGTGGAATAATTTCGTTGGACTTGTCATTCTATAGATGAGAATGACAAGTGAAGTTTTTACTCCGCAGGAGATTGTGATTGAGTCTATTATTAGAGGTTTAATATTAATGTAATTAAGACTCAGTTGGGATTAGTGAGAACACTGTTAAGGTGTGATATCAACCCAACAGTGATTTCAAGTGGACCCGCCATTCTATTGACGAGAGCAACAAGTAATGTGACGCCCCGATCTCGCGGGTACGGAGACGTCACTGCGACGTATATACGCAGGTCGGAAATATCCTCACGATATATGCTAAGCATCAGTACAAGAAAGAATTAGAATACAGAAGCACAGTGGTAATATACATTCCAACAGAAAAGTACAAGTACATGGTTATCAAAGAAAGTGATACAATATTATAAGAATATTACATCACCAGAAAATATAAAAATATAATACACGAAGAGATATATATAACAAAAGCTGAGAGATGCTCACGAGCTGCGAAAGTGGCCTCGAGAGCCAATCAAGAGAAGAGCTGAGAGGAAGAGCTACGATGATGTCCAAACTTCTTCTACACTCAGATCACCACGAAAGGATTGCTGCGCACTCTGATCAGCTACAGCAAGGCCATTATGGTCCAGACTCTAGATCTGAACATGAACATCCAGAGTTGTCAAATACAACCCGACGAGTTCATATGATAAAGCCAAGTAGCATGCATACCAGGCACACGCGTACATGAAAGGTGTATCGTGAATATAAGCATATATGAGCATGAAATGAGACAGTAAGTAAAATAACTATAGGTAAACCAGTTATACAAGCCCACATTACCAATCCGTAAGATTAGTACGTCAAAGGAATAATCCAAATAAGAAAACCCTTATATATATACCCTACACCTCACGTCACTGTAATCTGAGTTTATATAACCTGAATTTGCCTTCACAATAATAGAATAATGAAACAGTATGGAAACCCGAAAAAAAGCAATCAAGTAATCCAACAAAGTAGCATAGGTATAATGTGTAGTGGTGAGCAGGATAATATATTGTATCACAGGTCTCCCAAGTATAGATTAAGTGTATAGCTAGTCAGATATCAGGAGCATGTTATTATTATGTTATTAAGACTCATCTGATTTGTATACATCGGTATGTGTCCCATTCTACATACCTCAGCATATAGACCGGAGAGTAAGTTATTGAAAACTGATGGAGATTGACGAACCATGCTTAGAATGGGTCCCGTACGTGCCCGGGATAACGGTCAAGGAGTATCGGGTACTGAGCCGGAACGTACCGCTAGGTACCGGGAGTTATTGTACGCCCGAATAGGAATAGGATGTCACCGCTCCCACAGGAATAGGTGTTTTGATTGAGTTTTTACCTGCACACAAAAATAAGGAATTAGATTTAGAACAAGTTGTGCAAGGTTCTCAATTCGAATCCGCGGTAGCAAGGGCTATGCGGGTCGTGATCCTCAGGGAGGGACTAGAGATAGAAGCGTTTGTAAGTTATCTCTAAAAATTATTTTCTTTAAGTTAACAAAAAGAATAGTTAAAGTTAAGTTAGGAAGAAGGCGGTAGATTATGAAGATGGAGGTTTAGAGGTGGTATTTATAATGAGATGAGAAAGAAAGAATTGGGAGATGGTGATTTAATCTACAAAAAGAAAAGAAAAGAAAAGAACTCTTACCTTAACTTGGTTGAGGAAATATGTGAAAACCTTACATGTTCTACCTTGCTTTGGAGGCGTTCAATGCATAAACCATAGGATCGAACTCAGTCCCTTATTCGCATTATATCATCAAGCTGGGCAAGTATGAAGTGATACGGACCTTGAGGAGGAGAACATCTCCATGAAGTATCATTGGCACTCGCAAAGACTCGTTATACTTGTGCTTCAGAAATCACTTGCATGCTCATCAATCAACCAACAGAGATAAAAATAGAAAAAGAGAAGAAAACGAAAAGGAACATAAAGCAATGAACAAAAGAAAAATATTACCTTTATTGCTTTTAATCAATGGCAGAGAAGAGGAAGGTACATTGGTGTCACGCTCAACATAAGCCTCTCTCTCTCTTAAAAGAAATAAAAATTACAAAAGAAAAACCTAACTACAAACTAGAAAAAACCTAAAAACCCTAGCTTTGGCCCTGTACTGCGCTGGACGCCCTTTACGGTTGCTCTGCAGGGGTATTTATAGGTGCAGAAGGTAGTAGAGTCCCAACACAACTCTCCCACGAAAACCCGTAGTCAGATAAGACTGAATTGCCGCGGAAACGCGGCTTGGGCCACGTTTCCGCGGCCTGGTAGTGGCGGCTGGCCACGCGCTTTGGCGCGTGGCTTCTCCTGGTCCATCCATCTGGGTGTTTCCTTCTGGAAGCTGCATCCTGCTCTTTATCGTGAGATTTAGATATAACTTGGGAAGCAAGTTACCTAGATCCCAAATCTTTTCCACGAATTTCCTTCTCTTCTTTTAGCTTTTATCCTCATCCTGCAAGTGTTTAGGATTGAATAGAAGTCTATCCTTCCCTCTTCTTTTAATATTTGCAACTTAGCCCTTGTGTATTTGCACTTTTGACAATTGATATTTGCACTTTTGCACTTGGCTTGAATATGGGCTTTTGGGCTTCTTTTAGGCTTTATTTATTATTAAAATAAGAACTCAAGGCCTGCACACAATAAATCATAAAATATTAGTAAATGTGCAGAATTATATGAATAAATATGAAAATGTGATGGTAAATATGATGATAAAAATGCACTTTTCACTACCAATCTCACCCCCACACTTATCTTTTTGCTCGTCCTCGAGTAAAAATCAAAGAGAAAAAGAAAAATTAATCTAACCTAACTCACTTTCGTAGGAATCACGGTTGCACTTAGCATGTGCAACAAGCCGTTAAACCCCTAGGTTACCCTAGAGGACGAGTGTTATCTCGTGAGGGTTTTCAGCGGATTGCACCCACAAAATCCATAAAAAAGAAACTATTTGAAATACTTTTGAAAAGACTAAGTAGTCTATAAGTTTAGGATTATTATTTATTCATTCTTAGACTTAGTCTTTATAAAGTAAATTGTTTTCATTTTTAAGTAAGGATCAAAATTGAATTTTGTGTATAGTCTTTTTCATTACCAAAAATCATATGCATCCTTATGAATTTTTACTAGGAATTCCTTAACTTGGACTTTCATGCCTCTTTATTTTATTTTATTTTTAATATGTATAACTCATCTAATTTTCTTTCGTGTAAGCATCAGGCTTCTTGAGGCTCTCATACATAACTAATTGACTATTAGATGTGTTAATACATATATAATATTTCTCAGTTTTCTTTGACTTTCTAATCCACCCATGTAGTGAACTTAAAGTCGGTGGCTCCCAAACCGGTCGGCTTTAGGGCACCAGGTGAGAAAACACCCCGCGGACTCAAATTCGAGTGAACTAGGCCACAAAACTAAGGACTTTATTTATTTACTCACCTTTAGGCATGAATACTTATGCTTCTTGAGGCACATGTATCCAGCTTAATTAGTGATTTTCTTTTATATATATATATATATATATGAGGCACAAAGGACTTTGTCTTAGAATCCTAGATATGCATTAGGTATGCATATTTCATTAAGGTAAAAATAAGACTAACTACTTATTCAATTTCTCCTCCTATACCTAAAAATTCAACAATTTATTTATTTTGACCAAGTTTTTAGAAATCCTTATTCTTAAAACTAACTTAGATTTCGTTCAAAAGATAAGTCAAAATATTGTCCTTTTTATAACATTTTTTTTTATTAGCAAATTTTTGTTAATTTCTACCTATGTTAGTATGTTAGTAAAGCCTACCCCCACACTTATCTCATGCATTGTCCTCAATGTATGAATGAATGCATATATGCATGAAAAAGAAGAAGGGAAGGCAGAAGTTACCTCAAGGTGGTGGTTCCGGTGGTGGTCTAATTGGTCCACGAAATGCGGCCCAATCAAGATAATGTGGTATTTCACGGAGGAACCCACCAAAAATTTTTCTTATATAACCCACTACAATGTATGTATGATTATTTTTAAACAAGTCCACCCCATCAAATTTTCAAATTGCATAATAAATTTCAGAGTCAATTGTGTCAACCGCCTTGTCCCAAAATGGAGTATGAAAAGATTGAATGATTGACTTGGACGTGGGAAGTACGGGAACGAATACCGACTCAGGAAAGAAACTTAAATCAAGTAAGGGTTCAGGAGTCGGGCTAAGTTCAGGAAGTGGGTCCAAATCAATAAGTTGAAGCTCAAATCCACAATAATCTTCCCACAATGGAATGTGACTTAATATTGGTGATTCAAGTTCAGGAATGATAGATGTGGGAATCAAGACTGACTCTAAAAGATTACCTAAGTCGGGTAACAAAACAGGAGTCAGTAATGATTCGAGAATTTGAACTTGATCACAGATTTGAGAATCTAGGTCACATATCTCATTGGGTTCAATTTCATAAAAATGAGAACTTGCCAATTTATCCATGGGACTTTCAAAATTGCAAAATTGGTCAAGTTCAATATGATCATCAAAAATGGGTGATTCAATTTCATGATGAATTGGAACAGGATCCAATGTTGACTCGGAAAAAGTGAAATCAGGTGGAGACACCGGAGTCATTATTGAATCAGGAAGCAAAATTGAATCATCAAGTTGGGGTTCATGATCATATTCATGCTCAAGATCTATTTCAGGAAAGGAAAAACTAGCCAAACTATCAAAATTTGGAGTTTCGGCAAGTTCAAATGATGGTACTGAAGTAGAATCTTGTTGTCCAAAGCAACATGGTTCGTCGGCTCTAAGAGAGTGGTTAGCGAAAGCAGAATTGGCCGGAGGGTGAGAACGTAAAGATTGAACCATCAGATCTATTTCATGATCACAGGCTAATCTAGCCTGAGTCATGGCTGCAAGCATCCTTTCATAGTTGATAGGTGCATCATGTTGTGATTGGACTTGAAAGGATGAAGAGTAATTGTGATGAAGTTGTGAGTCGGTAGACTCACGCATAATCATGTCTGCGATTGATGGTAATTGTTGCTTGGACTCATGCATACTCATCATTTCCTGGATAGATGATAGTCTATTCTGACTGGGTGGATCTGAGTATGAATCTTGGGAATATTGTGGACAAGATGGAGACGGAGGACAAGTCGGTTGAAAATTGGACTCGGGGGAATCGAAACCCCATGAACTCTGTGAAGAGTTGAAAGTATGAAAATTGTGGTCATAATATGGGGGGTATGGGTTATATTCATTCGGATAAGACCATTCCGGCACACTAGGTTGGTCAAAGTTGTGATATGCCGGGTTGGTAATATCCGAAAAATAGTTAAGTGTGTAATATGGATTAAAATTGGAAAAATTATTATTATATGCTATATCACACCAACACAACAAAGAAAAGAAAACAAACAAATAAACAAACAAAAAAGAAAAAATCCTAACCTAAGTTAGGGTAGACCTATGACCTAGACGACTCCTAACTGGTTAGACTGTCCACGGGAGGTAGGGTGCAGACTTTGACCACAAGTTAATCAGCCAGGTCAGGGCAAGAGTGGTGGGAGGTTTTCCGTCAAAGACGTTCCTTAATTAAATAACCACCAATCTTCGGGCTTTCGGCCCTCAATCCCCTCCTAGACACTGATTTGGCAGGAGTCAATTTCCAACACCGTTCCCCCTTAGGATAATCTCCTAATTGAGTCCGAGATGTCCCTAGGGCCAACGTCTACTAATTTTAAGTTAGGCTTGAGTTAGTGAGTGCTTGGGATATGATTTTTGGGCTAAGGAAGGGTGATGAAATCCCCACCTTATCTTGTTAATGGGTTATGCCCTTAAAATAAATTTGTGCAAGTGTACAAAATATGTAAATAAGATTCACTCAAAGTATCAACCAAGAGATGAATCCTATTCTACATGCAATGCGAACGTACCTTGCTCCAGCACTCTTCAACAGTAAAAATAAAGGAATTGAAAAGACACGCGCCTAATATGCAAACGTCTATTCAATTTTTATCTTTAACAATAAGTATTTTACTGTTGATTAATTAGCAGTAAGCAGGGTTATCACAGAACAAAGTTTAACAGAGCAGTAGACAGATATTGCAATTTGCAACAACCTGCAAAAAGATGGATCAGTAGGGAACTACTCAGGCCGCGGTTTCGCGGCAATTGCCGCGTTTCCGCGGCTCTGAAGTAGGCTCTTGTGCTCTGCCTTCGAGGGCAGAGGCACAGAGTTGCTATATGTCCACTTCTGCTGTCAGTTTCTCTGTTCGCCAAACCTGCAAACAGAAAGAATAAAAGAATTAGTTAAAAAAATTTTATTTTTAGAGAAAAACTTACCGTCCCTCCCCGGCAACGGCGCCAAAATTTCGATTGAGTTTTTACCTGCACATAAAATAAATAATATTAAATTTAAAAGTGAAGATGTGCAAGATGCTCAATTCTAATCCACGGTAGCAGTGGCTATGCGGGTCGTGATCCTCAGGGAGGGACTAGCGATAGAAGCATTTGTAAGTTATCTCTAAAAATTATTTTCTTTAAGTTAACAAAAAAAATAGTTAAAGTTAAGTTAGGAAGTGTTGGCCCAAAGGCCTATCACCCTAGTTTTGATGATGATCAACTCATGAAGTTATGTTTACTAATGATCTTGTGTTTAATTAGTGACAGATTCTTTATCAAGATCTTAGTAGGTGTGGAGCTTCAATAAAGGATTTAAAGACAAGTTGTGAAGCTAGCACCGGTTGATTCACGAGCCTATGTATCAAGACCACATCTAGAGATGAGCTCGGTGGATTGCATGTGGACCAAGTCAAGAAGATGAGAAGACTTCAAGGGAAGACTTCAAGAAGATGAAGACTTGTGTCTAGGTATAAGATTTTATTTTTGTTTTAGTTAAAATGTAAAGGATAGAATAGTTGGTGGATTGCTCAAGTCATATCACACACACACTCTTGATTTAATTGTCTTTTCATAAAAGAATTTTTTAGTTAGAAAAGACTCTTTCATTTTGGTAAAAGATTTTTCCTTATGACAAAATATATGTCTTGGTTTTTGATATTCATGTTTACATCTTTCAAACCAAAACCAAGTTTAGTGCTTTATGTCAAAAACTAGATATTTCATCTTGATTGTGTAGTGGATCATATCCATACACACTATGCCTTAAAGTATATCTCGTTTTTGTATTTGATGAAAATTTGGAAAAACATGTTGATTTAGAAAAACAGTTTTTATTTATGAGCCTATATTTCCAAGTTACAAAAATAGTCAAATCTTTAATAACATGCCTTGATTTTGTGCAAGCATGTTTCTATATCATAAAACTATTTTTTGTAGAATTTCTAAGTATTTATGGGATTTTTTATTAAGCCAAAAAGACCAATCTTTAAATCCCAATATTTTCAGGTTCTGGCAGTTCTGATTTTCAGAAGTGACAGTGGCCGGTCGACCGGGTCGGTCGACCGGACGTGCACAGACGTGCACGCCTGTGTGCACTGGAGAACGGTCGACCAGACCGGTCGACCGCTTCAGAGAGCTTTGCTCTCAGGAAATCTCGGTCGACCGGGTCGGTCGACCGACAGAGAGTTTACTCTCTCCTCCAGTTGCTCGGTCGACCGGGTCGGTCGACCGGAGGCTCCAACGGTCGGATTTTGACTGTTGGCGGTCGACCGGACCGGTCGACCGGCAGCTCTGACAGAGCCCAACGGTCAGATTTTTCTGGCCTCTATAAAAGGGGGTTTTGTCATTGTTTGAAGAAAAAGATTTTAGGAGAGCTTTTGTCCAGTTATTTCCATTCTTTTAGCAGAGTTTTCTCCACAAAATAGAGTGCCAATATTTCCTATCAAAAGGGATTTATCAAGAGAGTGTTTATTGTGATTTCTTGAGTTTTCCATCAAAGTTCTTTCCTTGATTTCTCACACTACACTTGAGCATCCATAGTTATATCTATCCTATAGGAGAGTGTTGTAGTGAGAGTTTTGTTAGGTGATCAAGTGTTTAGATCACCAAGATCTTTCTTTGTATTTGAGGAAGCGGGCAAGTGTGCTCGCGGTGTTTTGAGTTCGGGTGCGGACTTGTTGTACGAGGTGCGGCCTCGACAAGCCGGTGGGCTTGTGGTGTGTAAGGGACTTTGGGAGTCCGAGGGCTTGTAGGTGTTGCGGCACCAAGGAGAGATCCGGTTGGATCGTGCATAGTGGAAATCCTTCGTGTGTCGAAGGCGGGGATGTAGAGCAAGTGTGCTCGAACCTCGAAACAAACCCTTTGTGTTTGCGATTGCTCACTCTTGCTCTCTTACTCTTTTTGTCTCACTTATATCTTGCATTACTTTATAGTCTTTATCTCTTATATGCATGATATACCTTTGTGCTCATAATTGCTATACTTGCTTGGGATTGTTATTAACACTAGTATTCAACCAAGAGAGCCAACGCGGCACCTCAACCCATTCAAGGGGAATCTAGAGGAGTTTGTCCAGAGCCTCGCAAGGGGAATTCGGCAACACTCTTGTGCTATACATAAGTGTTCAATTAAAAGAAGTTTAATTTGGTCAACTTAGTTTTAATTCCGCATTATTTGTTCATAAGTGACCATTAGATTAGCCATCACCTATTCACCCCCCTCTAGGTGATCTTACAATTGGTATCAGAGCCAAGTGCTCTTGATATTGGGTCTAACAACCTAGAGTTAAAAATCCTAATTTGGGCTAATCACAATATTTTTGTACACACACACCTCACCATGGACTTCATGTCACCACCCACCTTTGACATTCTTAACATCCAAATTTGGAAGGTTAAGATGTCTTTGTTCCTCAGAGGACTTGGCCTTAGTGTATATCTTGCCACAACTAATAAAGAATATTGCTTAAATGGTAAGAACATTGAGGCTAATGCAAAAGCCCTACATGCTTTAGTATCTTGCTTAGATAATGATTATTTGTCTAAGATGACTAATCTTGATTCGGCTTTTGTAGTATGGAACACCCTCATCTCCCTTGGCGAAAAGGATCTATACTATGCGAGGAGCGATTCGGACGTTGGAAGCGACATCTCCAACGTATGCTATATGGTCCAAGGGGATAACCCCCTTGAGGTAACTACCGAATCCGAGGATGAGGATGTTAATATGTCATATGATGAGCTTAATACATTTTGCCAATTATTGCTTGAGAAATATGACATGATTAAAAAGAATAATAAAAATTTGAAAAAGGAAATTGCTTGCATGCATAAGGAACATGACTCATATAGAAATAACATTGCATGCTTAGAAAAAGATAATGAAAGTTGGAAAAAGAAATTTGATTGCATGCATGTAGAAAATGATTCTTTTAGAAATAAACTTGCATGTTTAGAAAAAGAAAATGAGGATTTGAAAAATGAGAATATTTCCTTAATGTCTAAATTGAATGTTTTATGTGAAGGAAATATGATTTTGAAAAATAAGTTTGATATGGTGGAAAAACAAAAGGAAGTCATTTTGCAAGAAAATAAGTCTTTAAAAAGAAAATTTGTTGAAAAAGAAAAGGATAATGTTTTTCAAAAGAAAAAGAAAATTGACTCTTCATCTCATCATGCTTTTCATGCCACCACTAATGAAATTAAAAATTTGAAAAATAAAATTGATAATTTGAGCTCTAATTTGAGCTCATGTGCATTCAATCATACTAGATTGGAAT
The DNA here is from genome assembly GCA_038442645.1 of Agave tequilana. Classification (NCBI taxonomy): domain Eukaryota; kingdom Viridiplantae; phylum Streptophyta; class Magnoliopsida; order Asparagales; family Asparagaceae; genus Agave; species Agave tequilana. The sequence continues at coordinate 185,425 of JAVJIF010006217.1, read as the reverse complement.
CCTTGTTTCAAAAGAAACAAGTTCCTCATACTCATGCACATTCACATCATGCATATGCTTATGATGCACATCATGCTCACACTCCCACTCATAAGTATGTTAAGGTGTACATATGTACACATTGTGGCCGCAAAGGCCATTTAGCAAAATTTTGTTATGAAAGGTTAAATGTTCTTATTTTTGATAAAAATAAAAATGCTTGGGTTCCTTACAAGACTAACCCCATAGGACCCAAGAAAATATGGGTACCAAAATCTCCACCTTGTGTATTTGATGTAGGTGAGGAATCTCTCAAAACGTGAGAGATTTGGTGCCTTAATGGTGAGTGCATTTGAACTAAAATGACACATACTTGGAGCACCGCTATCAAGGAATTTTGGTGGGTCAACCACCATGCTAGGAGCTTTGAAGTTGGTAACAATTTCTAAACTCCTATTTCATTTATGTACATGTTTTTTTAATTTCATGTATCATATAGCATGTTCATATTTTTTTTGGTGCTTCATGTGGCATTTACATGCTTAAATGTAGAATGTGTCAAAACTTGCATTTATTCATATATGAATAGTGAACTACAACTGACTCATACATATTTGAACTTCATGCTCATTTGTATCCACTATATGCATGTGTATAGGCTAGTTTTGATGATTCGGTCATTTATACTTGTTATGCCTATCTTTGATCTTACTTCATGTATATGTGTGTTTAATTCAAATCTAATAAATATACATGTATACCCTTGAGTCATTTGCCTTCATGCAATATATATTGGACTCTTTTCATATTTGGGATATGTATGCATATTGTTAGAATTGGATAAATCATACATATATCATGAAGATTAGTATTTTAAATAAATAATAAAAAAATGATTTTTCATGTTTTTGATTTGTATTAAAAATTAAACATGTGTAAAACAAAATGTGATTTATGATCTTTTTGAGCTTGAATGACTATTTTCATAAGAATGCTATTTACATGATCTTTTGAACACTCATCTTTATGATACAAAATATTTTGAGCTTTATAGACCATGAGTGATTAAATCTTTATGTATTTAGCAATGCTTTATGAAAAATATATGATTTGTTTTAAGATGAAAAATAAGATTTTCATGAGATTCATGCTTCACTTTCTATTTTCATGAAAATACCATTTACATAACCTTTGAACACTCATCTTTTATGATAAAAGATAATTTTGAGCTTTATGGACTATGAGTGCTTAAACTTGTATGTATTTAGTATAATTCATGAATAACATATGATTTCATGTTTTTGAAGGATCTTTAACTAGTTTTCAAAAATTATTTATAACTAGTTATTTATTCTTCAAATTTGGTAGTGCTTAAACATAACTATCTTTTAAACCTACCAATTTTTGGTTATGAGTATATACATGATTTACAGTGTTAATTTTATAATTGGTATATTACTCACATTTTGGTTCCTATATATGTATGCCCTAATTTTCAAATTGGTCTTATCTATTCACATACATATATATGATTTTCTTGTGCCTGCTTTACAATTGATTTACATTCTTAAAAGCACAAAAAGTTTATGCTAAGTTCACACCTTATATTAACTATGCATAAGCTTATGAAAAATAAAAAGATTTTATTTTAGATCTTTCATTTGGTATCAATAGGCCCCAACTTCATATTTGTTATATGATTACAATTGATATCAATATGTTTGAAACATTAAAAGATTTTGCAATGATAACTTGATATCACACATCTTCAAGTGCTATTTTCTATTGGTATCAAAATTCAAAATTTGATTGTTCTACATTTGGTACCTTAAAAGAAAGTTGTGTATTTTAAGATATTTCAAAATTTTGTTTTCATAAGAAAAGTTCAAAATTTTGTCTTGTTAAAGAAATATTCAAAATTTTTGATTTGTATTTCCTATATGCAAGGAGAGCTTAACATCTCTCTTACATATGGATTCATGTTGAGTATATTATAAATTGAGGAGCTTGACAACTCTTCTTTATATGATATACGTGTGTAGGGGGAGCTTCACATCTCCTCTTATGCATTACATAATATGTGTTATGTGAATTAGGGCTTGTCATCCCTTCTTCATGTAATGCATATGTGTAGGGAAGTTAACTTAGCGTCTTCCTCTTCATGAATGTATATCGCATATAAATCTTATTGATTGATTTGATTTTACCCTCCTTGATTTCCTTATTTTTGACAAAAAGGGGGGAAGAAAATTTGTTTGATGATTTGAACTTTGAACCCTTTGTTGATGATTGACAAAAAGGGGGAGAAGTATTTGAGTTATATGCATGATTTCCTTAAGGGGGAGAAGTATTTGTTCCTTACTTAAGGGAGAGAAAGATTTTGAGATGATTTTGAGTTTTTATACTTGTGCTTTTACTCATGCATAGCAATAATATAATAAGATAAAAGCTTGAGAAAAAGATTTGTGCATTCACTTGCATACATATTTATGTGCTTTAATGTCATATCTATTTATTTCTTGTGATGCATGAGTTAAGGGGGAGCTTCTTTGAAGCTTTACTTTAATCCATGCATATATAACTTCATGAGTTTTGTCATCATCAAAAAGGGGGAGATTGTTGGCCCAAAGGCCTATCACCCTAGTTTTGATGATGATCAACTCATGAAGTTATGTTTACTAATGATCTTGTGTTTAATTAGTGACAGATTCTTTATCAAGATCTTAGTAGGTGTGGAGCTTCAATAAAGGATTTAAAGACAAGTTGTGAAGCTAGCACCGGTTGATTCACGAGCCTATGTATCAAGACCACATCTAGAGATGAGCTCGGTGGATTGCATGTGGACCAAGTCAAGAAGATGAGAAGACTTCAAGGGAAGACTTCAAGAAGATGAAGACTTGTGTCTAGGTATAAGATTTTATTTTTTGTTTTAGTTAAAATGTAAAGGATAGAATAGTTGGTGGATTGCTCAAGTCATATCACACATACACTCTTGATTTAATTGTCTTTTTATAAAAGAATTTTTTAGTTAGAAAAGACTCTTTCATTTTGGTAAAAGATTTTTCCTTATGACAAAATATATGTCTTGTTTTTGATATTCATGTTTACATCTTTCAAACCAAAACCAAGTTTAGTGCTTTATGTCAAAAACTAGATATTTCATCTTGATTGTGTAGTGGATCATATCCATACACACTATGCCTTAAAGTATATCTCGTTTTTGTATTTGATGAAAATTTGGAAAAACATGTTGATTTAGAAAAACAGTTTTTATTTATGAGCCTATATTTTCAAGTTACAAAAATAGTCAAATCTTTAATAACATGCCTTGATTTTGTGCAAGCATGTTTCTATATCATAAAACTATTTTTTGTAGAATTTCTAAGTATTTATGGGATTTTTTATTAAGCCAAAAAGACCAATCTTTAAATCCTAATATTTTCAGGTTCTGGCAGTTCTGATTTTTCAGAACTGACAGTGGCCGGTCGACCGGGTCGGTCGACCGGACGTGCACAGACGTGCACGCCTGTGTGCACTGGAGAACGGTCGACCGGACCGGTCGACCGCTTCAGAGAGCTTTGCTCTCAGGAAATCTCGGTCGACCGGGCCGGTCGACCGACAGAGAGTTTACTCTCTCCTCCAGTTGCTCGGTCGACCGGATCGGTCGACCGGAGGCTCCAACGGTCGGATTTTGACTGTTGGCGGTCGACCGGACCGGTCGACCGGCAGCTCTGACAGAGCCCAACGGTCAGATTTTTCTGGCCTCTATAAAAGGGGGTTTTGTCATTGTTTGAAGAAAAAGATTTTAGGAGAGCTTTTGTCCAGTTATTTCCATTCTTTTAGCAGAGTTTTCTCCACAAAATAGAGTGCCAATATTTCCTATCAAAAGGGATTTTATCAAGAGAGTGTTTATTGTGATTTCTTGAGTTTTTCATCAAAGTTCTTTCCTTGATTTCTCACACTACACTTGAGCATCCATAGTTATATCTATCCTATAGGAGAGTGTTGTAGTGAGAGTTTTGTTAGGTGATCAAGTGTTTAGATCACCAAGATCTTTCTTTGTATTTGAGGAAGCGGGCAAGTGTGCTCGCGGTGTTTTGAGTTCGGGTGCGGACTTGTTGTACGAGGTGCGGCCTCGACGAGCCGGTGGGCTTGTGGTGTGTAAGGGACTTTGGGAGTCCGAGGGCTTGTAGGTGTTGCGGCACCAAGGAGAGATCCGGTTGGATCGTGCATAGTGGAAATCCTTCGTGTGTCGAAGGCGGGGATGTAGAGCAAGTGTGCTCGAACCTCGAAACAAACCCTTTGTGTTTGCGATTGCTCACTCTTGCTCTCTTACTCTTTTTGTCTCACTTATATCTTGCATTACTTTATAGTCTTTATCTCTTATATGCATGATATACCTTTGTGCTCATAATTGCTATACTTGCTTGGGATTGTTATTAACACTAGTATTCAACCAAGAGAGCCAACGCGGCACCTCAACCCATTCAAGGGGAATCTAGAGGAGTTTGTCCAGAGCCTCGCAAGGGGAATTCGGCAACACTCTTGTGCTATACATAAGTGTTCAATTAAAAGAAGTTTAATTTGGTCAACTTAGTTTTAATTCCGCATTATTTGTTCATAAGTGACCATTAGATTAGCCATCACCTATTCACCCCCCCCTCTAGGTGATCTTACAGGAAGAAGGCGGTAGATTATGAAGATGAAGGATTAGAGGTGGTATTTATAATGAGATGAGAAAGAAAGAATTGGGAGATGGTGATTTAATCTACAAAAAGAAAAGAAAAGAAAAGAAAAGAAATAAACACTAACCTTAGTTTGGTTGAAGAAAAACGTGAAATCCTAACACTTTCTACCTTGCTTTGGAGGCGTTGAACGCATAAACCATAGGATCGATCTCAGTCCCCTATTCGCATTATATCATCAAGCTTGGGCAAGTATGAAGTGATACGTACCTTGAGGAGGAGAACATCACCATGAAATATCGTTGGCACCCACCAAGATTCGTTATACTTGTGCTTTGGAAATCACTTGCATGCTCATCATAAACCAACAGAGATAAAAATAGAAAAAGAGAAGAAAACAAAAAGGAAAATAAAGCAAGGACATGAAAAGAAAAGTTACCTTTATTACTTGATATAATGGAAGAGAAGAGAAGCATACATCGGTGTCACTCTCAACATAGCCCTCTCCCTTACTTACATAAAAATTAAAAAAGAAAAGAAAACCTAAACTACAAGAAAGAAGAAAGTCTAAAACCCTAGATTTGGCCCTCTGGCTCTGGACGCTCTTCTCGGTTGCACTGCAGGGGGTATTTATAGGAGCAGAAGGAGGTAGAGTCCCAACACAACTCTCCCACGAAAACGGGTCCCCAGATAACACTAGATTGCCGCGGAAACGCGGCTTGGGCCGCGTTTCCGCAGCCTGGTAGTGGCGGCTGGCCACGCGCTTTGGCGCGTGGCCTCCCCTGGTCCGTCCATCTGGTCGTTTCTTTCTGGAAGCTTGATCCTGGCTCTTAATCTTTGGATTTGGATATAACTTGGGAAGCAAGTTACCTAGATCCCAAATCTTTTATCCACGAATTTGTGATCTTAAATTCTCCTTCTTTGGCTTTTATCCTCATCCCGCAAGTGTTTAGGGTTGAATAGAAGTCTATCCTTCCCTCTTCTTTATATTTGCAACTTTGGCCCTTGTGTATTTGCAATTTTGACAATTAATATTTGCACTTTTGCACTTGGGCTTGAATATGAGCTTTTGGGCTTCTTTTAGGCTTTATTTATTATTAAAATAAGAACTCAAGGCCTGCACACAAAAAATCATAAAATATTAGTAAATGTGCAGAATTATATGAATAAATATGAAAATGTGATGGTAAATGTCATGATAAAAATGCACTTTTCACTACCAATCAGTTGTCTAATTATTACAGATTGTCCAGTGATATGTCCGAAGGGTATTCACAGTAATCCGATATTCATGATTATCCTATTACGGAGATCAACAGGAGTATAGTATCAGGAGTCTCTCTTTTTCAGGGGTTCAAGTATACAGGAGTTCCGGAGCACAGGAGTTTAGGAGTACCAAATGTCTGGTAGCAGTATAATAATCATGCCAAGTCCCCGTAAAAGTGATAATCATGAATATGCAATATAATACAGGTGTCAGGTGTAATAGTATCCAGTCAGATGTCACAATATCTGGTCAAATGTGTCAGTACCAGGTGATAGCATATGTCAAGTATCAAGTGATAGCATGCCAATTGTCAGGTGTCACAACATCATGTCAAGTGTACTAGTACCATGTGAAAGCATGTCAAGTAAGTGATAGCATGTCAATTGTCAAGTGTCAATATCAGGTGTCAAATATCAGGTGTTAAGTGATAACATGTCAAGTACCGGTGTAAGATATCGAGTGTCAGAGATCAGGTGTCAAGTATAACATGTCAAGTGCCGGTGTCAGATATCATGTGTAAGGAATCAGGTGTCCAGTATAACATGTCAGTGTCAGATAATTAACGTATCGGTGTTAGTGAGTTGAATACAGAGTTACAACATCATATGTCAAGTAATCATCCAGTCATGCAACATGATACAGGAGAACAATATAGTTAAATATTTTAAACTCTTCATAACCATATTTATAACAACAATAATTCACTCTATTAATTAGCTATGCGAAGCCGAGCGAAGCGGGAGCGTATCTAGGCATACCATGCAAGTATAATACCAGTTCAACAATTTATAGTAACGGCCGACATGTATTCATAAAACATGTTAATTTTTAAAAAGTCACTCGCATGTCATATATCAACTCGCATAACGATGCATCATGTATAAAAAGCAGGATAACAGTTATTAGGCATGTAACGATGGTAACGAGACATTTACATATCAATAATTCATGCAATGGACGTTAAAATAGCGATCACTATGTATGAAACGATGATAGCAAAGTAGTTACTCAAAATAAAATAAATGCTTGTTCAAGAGAAATTTGTACTCGCCTAAAATCACCAAAAAATGCTGTAAAATTCTGGAGCAACGTAAACACGTACACACTATTAATCCATATAATATATATATATATATTAGAGAGAGAGTGAGAGAGGAGAGAGGGGGAGAGAGAGAAAAGAATTAGTTAGAGAGAGAAGGAGACTAAGAGAGAGAGAAAGTTATAGGAGAGAGAGAGAGTTGGCTGAAAATAGAAGGGGGTAATTAGGAAATGAGGGGAAGGGTAAAAGTGGAAAGAAGGGAAAAAGGGAAGAAATAAAAGAAAGAAAGAAAGAAAGAAAAGAAGAAAAAAGGGAAAAGAAAGAAGAAGGGAGAAGATGGCTGGCCGGTGGCCTGGGGGGCGGCGTCGCTGCCGGAGGGGGGGCGCGGTGCGGCCTAGGCCCGGGGGAGGGGTGGTTGTGGAGTTTGGTTTGTTGTTGTTGTTGTAATTGTTATTGAAGGTGGTTGTTGGTGGTGTTGGTTGAAGATGGTGGAGGTGGTTGATGGGGTTGTGGTGGTTTAGGGAGTTGGAAGAGGAGGAGGAGATGGTGGTGTGGTGGTGGAAGTGGAGGAATTGGGGGTTTTGATGGTGAATTTTAAAGAAGAATAGGAAGGTGAACTGATGGGTTTAGTTGAAATTGAAAGGGTGGTGGTTGATATTTGGTGGAAGGAAGTGAGGGATGGGTTTTTTTGGGCGTGGAGATGGCCGGTGGTGGAGCCAAGGGAGGTGTGGCTAGCGGTGGAGCCAAGGGAGGGGGAGAGAGGAGGATGTGTCGGTGGAATAGATGAAGAAGGAGATGGAGAACAATGGGAGGAAGGGAAAGAAAGAAAGGAAAAATAAATAGAAAGAGAGGGAGAGGGAGAGGGAGAGGGAGAGTTTGGGAGGAGTGGGGGTGGAGGGGGCCTGCTGCAGCTGATGGTGCTGTTGCTGCTGCAGGTCGGCAGGGAGTGGGAAGCATGAGGAGCAGGTAAGGGGAGAAAGAAAGAGAAAAAGAAAAGAAAAAAAGAAAAAAGAAAAGTAAGGAAAAAAAATAAAGAAAAGGGAAAAAATAAGAAAAATTAATAAATAATATATTATTAAATAATTAAATCAATAGGATAACCTGGGAGTATAAAGTATAGGAGTGGAGAAGGAAAAAGCAAGAAAAGAAAAGAAAGGAAAATAATATTATTATTATTAAAATAGGGTAAAATTTGACTGTTTCAAAAATGTTCCAAAAAATTCTAAAAATAGAAAATATTATTTTAAAATGTCTAGTGAAATCGGATTTGAGAAATTCAATCTGATTTTCAAAGTAAAAATCCTAGAGTCTTCTGGCGATACTGGCCGACACCCGAATCAGTCAAATTTTGATAAATTCAGAAAAATTTCAAAAAATGTATTTAGATAGAAAATGAGATTCTAAGAAGTACTGTGAAAGCTGTTTCTAAAAATTTAACCCCATTTGAAAACTAAAAAACTGGGAATCGGTTAGCGATGCCGATCGACACCGGTTTTGAAGATTTTGCAGAATAATTTTGAAAAATTTCAGAAAATCATGAAAAATCTAAACTATTAAAAACAGTATTTAAAACTAAAATTTGTCAAATTAGACTATCAGAAAGGTCAATCATGCAGTATGCTGGTATCGGGTTCCCAGTCTAGGTCGGGGCTGACTCTAAGATTGAGAATCCATATCCGATTCAAAATAACATAAGCAATCACAACTCAAAAATAAATACTAGAAGAAAATTAAAATAATACAGTTTAAAAATTCGGGACACGTATCTGGGTATGTATCCCAGGAACGGGGTGCTACAAGTAAGACTAGACCCGTCGGGGATTTGAGTATTTTTTACCATCAGAGGTGTGATATTAACTTAGCAGATTGGATTGAATCTTGTCAGAGATGTGATATTGACTTGACAAGGATGTGAACTAGAGCGTAATGTTAACTTAGCTCCACAGGAATTTCAGTTTCGTCTGGAAAAAACTGAAGATACTACTGTCAAAGGTGTAGTGTTAAACTTAACAATAGAGGTAATACTAGAGGTGTAATTTTGAACTTAGCGTTGGTCATCTCGACTTCATACGGAAGTTCGAGGGAAAGTTATTGTCATAAGTGTATTGTTGAACTTAATAATGAACTGGATGTTAGAGGTGTGATGTTAAACTTAGCATCGCTCATCTCAGCTTTGATATGGAAGCCTGAGGAAAGTGACTGTCAGAGCTTTAATGTTGAACTTGGCAGCAACTTGATCACTGTTAGAAGTATGATATTAAACTTAACAATAGTCTGTCAGAGGTATAGTGTTAACACAACAACAAGAGTTGATTTGTGATATGAGCAATTTTGAAGACTTGCCATTCTATTGAGGAGACTTGACAAGTGAAGCTCAGATTGTCAAAGGTGCGGTGTTAACTTGACAATTTTGAAGTCTTGTGACCCATGCAAGGGAGCGACAAGTGAAAGTTCATACTCGCTGGGGAGTATTGAAACTTTTTACTGTTAGAGGTGTAGTGTTAACATAGAAGTGATTGAGCCTGTGGACCTACCACTCCATGGGAGGAAATTGGTAAGAGACTTTGGTGGAGAAATAGAATAAATTATCAGAGGTATACTATTAACTTGACGAACCCCATTGTGGATTAGGAAAAATAGCTTGTCAGAGGTTTACTGTTAACATGACAAGTCTATGCTTATTTCACTAGGGAAATGGACACAGGTATTTTTGTAGCCCTACCATTCCATGGGAGGGAATTGGTAAGAAATTTTAGAGGAAACGACGGGACCAAATCCCTTAGGATTTTTAGCAAAGCCTCAGCTATCAACAGATTTGGTATGCCTTTACCAACTACCGTTTGAGTTGGGCTAGTCATGCTATTCCCCTCGGCATGATGAGTTATCGAGGACTTATATTGGACTTAAATGCCAGCATTTTCTCCTATCCTTAGCCTTCAAAGGCGTCGGATTTTGATAGATAAACTAGAGAAGAGTAGCAAGGCTAAAATCAAAGTTTCGCACCTTGTCTTTTCTTTGATGTTTACATCATGCATTATGATGTAACCAGCGTTCGGTCGGCTCGGCAATGATCGACTGTAATGTGATCCGTTGAAGAAAAAAACTTTTCTTTGGCGCTCTTCCAAACCTCTTGGATCTAGAACTTTTGCTCAGAGGTGTAATGTTAACTTGATCATGAGAAGAATCCTGTTAAATATAATTCTTCTTTAAGAATTTATCATTGATTGACATCATCAGCGTATCGCCGTCTGGGGTTATGAGGCAATATGCTCCATTCGAGTAGACCACAAATGGTCCTTCCCATTTAGGTTGAAATTTCCCTTTTGTCTTATGTGTCATCACCATGGGTCTTCTGACAGCTAAGATAAGATCATCTTTCTTGAAAGTCTGCTCTTTGACTTTCTTGTTGAAGGCTCTGAAAATTCGAGATTGATAAAACTCGATTTGGTGTTGAGCTTGCAGGCGTTTAATGTCCAAAGCTTCCAGTTCCTGGAGTCGCAGTCAATGCTTCTCCTCATTTTTCATCTCCGTTGTCAAAGCAACGCAAGAGATGGAATCTAGATTTCTAGTGGGAGTACAACTTCACACCCGTATACCAAAGAGAATGGTGTAGCTTTGTCGGAGTTCTCACTGTTGTGCGATAAGCCCATAAGCATTTACCTAATTTATCGTCCCAGTCAAGTTGGCTCTTCGAGACGAATTTTTTGAGAAGTTTCCCAATGGTCTTGTTGAAAGCTTCTGCAAGGCCGTTAGTAGCTGGATAGTATATCGTTGAAGACACACTCTGAATCCTGAACTTGTTATAGAATCTTTGGAATGCTTAGCTGATGAACTGAGGTCCATTATCATGGACAATCCGTCGTGGCACGCCAAAGCTGTAGATCACATGATGTTTAATGAACTTGAACATGTCAGATGTCTTTACCTCTCTCAAGGGATAGCCTCTGCCCACTTGAAGAAGTAATCAGTTATGGTTAAGATAAACCGATGTCCTTTAGATGAAGGCGGGCAGAAAGGATCAACCACGTCTATTCCCCACATCTCAAATGGCCAGGAAGAAGTTGTAGGATGAAGATGTTCTGGTGCCTAATGAATGAAGTCATCATGGATCGACAAGCATGGCATCGCTTGGCATAAGTAATGGCGTCAGAGAACATCTTTAGCCAATAATATTCAAGTCTTCAGAGCCGATCTCCAAGTTTTGAATCAGGCTGGTGAGCTCCACACATATCGTAATGAGCCTCTTTGAGTGCTTCATGTGCCTCTTTATGTGACAAGCAGTGGAGGAGTATTCCATCATATGATCAGTGATACAATGTTCTTGTGATCACATTGTAGTAGAATTTAGGGCTTTCCTTTTAATGGCAGCCGCCTCTTTAGGGTCATTAGGTAGGATGTCGTACAATGCGTAGTCGATGTACGAGAATCGCCAATCCTTGAGCTCTGGACCTGCCAAAGTCTCTAGAGTTTCTTTGACTTGAAGGTCCCTGACTGGAATCTGATCATTTTTTAGGGCAAATTTCAGACTGTACAAGTCATGGCTGTAGATGAGTACTTTCTCTGCCGCTCTGGCTGGAAGAGCCAAGGAGTAGCGAGGAACTCTAGTGCATCTGCACGCGCATTTTACTGGCGAGGTAATGGTCAATGTAGAAGTTTTCGAACCTCTCTGCCATGTGGATAGTTGCATTATGATAGGGTACTGTTTTCATGTCTGACTTCGTACTCCCCAAAACCTGGTTAACGATGAGTTTTGAATCACCGCATGCTTTGAAATTTTTAGTGCCAATCTCATCGGCGATTTGCATCCTGATCAAGAGAGCATTGTACTCTGCTATATTATTGGAACACAGCCCAGTTAATGAGAATGCACGATGGATTACGAGTTCTGTGGAGAGACAAGTACTACCCCCACTCTTGCTATAATATCTCCTCGAGAACCCGTTCTTGATGCGCCATCGATGAAGAGTTGCCACACCCGTCCTTCGAAAGACGTATGGGTCAAGCAAACTTCAGTGACCTTATCTGGGAGATCTTCATAAAGTTTGGTCATTTTTGGATCCAGATGCTCAGCCAAGAAGTCTGCCACTGCCTATCCCTTCACAGCTTTTTGTGGTAGGAATTGCATCTCATATTGGGATAGCAAATGGCCCATTTTGCCAATTGACCATTCAGTGACGATGGCTTCATCATAAGCAATCTTAAGGGATTGACTTTTGATATGATGTGTATGGTTTGGCCCACCAAGTAGTGTCGCATCTTCTGGACGGTGAATACCAATGCCAAGCATTCTTTTTCGACTGGGTTGTATCAATATTTAGCTCTGATCATTGGTCTGCTCAGGTAATAGATTGCCTGCTCATGTTCCTGATCATTATTATGGGCTAGCAAAGCTCTTAGAGAATGATCCATACCTCGAACGTATATCAGGAAAGGTTTTCCTGACACCGAAGCTGTAAGGACAGATGGATGCATGAAGTACCGCTTGACTTTCTTGAATGCTTGTTGGCAAGCATCGTCCCAGATGAATGAAACACCCTTCTTCATCATTTGGTGAAATATTGGCATCGTTCTGAAAGATTTGAGATAAACCTCTGGATATAGACCAGTCGTCCTTGCAATCCTCAAAGCTCTCCAAGATTTCTTAGAGGTTGCATCTCCTCGACGATGTAGACTTTCTCTGGATCGAGGTGGATTCCTTTGGATGTTATGATAAACCCAAGAAATTTTTTGCTGGCTACCCCAGGAAGGATTTGATAGGATTCATCTTTAATCGATGCGCCTGCATTATATCGTATACTATCTTCAGATCTGCTATGTGATCGCCTTGGGCATGACTTTTCACTGCAATATCGTCCATATAATATTCCACTATTTTGCATATATGCTCGAGAAAAATTGCATTCATACCTCTCTAGTATGTTGACCCTGCATTCTTCAATCTGAAGGGCATCACAGTATATCAGTACACCCCTAGCGGTGTCCTAAAGGATGTATGCTTCTTATCGTCAGGGTACATCTTAATTTGATAGTATCCAGAGAATCCGTCCATAAAAGACATCCGTCCAAACCCACACGTGTTGTTGATTATGACATCCATGATTGGAAGGGGAAACTCATCTTTAGGACACGCCTCATTTAGATCACGGAAATCAATGCAAACTCGGATCTTCCCATTCTTCTTGGTGACGGAAACGATAGTGGCTACCCAATCAGGGTGTTGTTCTTACCTAATAAAACTAGAGTCTATAAGCTTCTTGACTTCTGATTGAATCGCTTTCATTATCTCCAGGCGGAACCGTCACTGTTGTTGCTTGATAGGCTTTGTGTCCAGATTGATGTTGAGGCGATGCATAACGACCTGAGCGTCAAGTTCGAGCATATCCTCATAGTTTCAGGTGAAAACATATATATACTCTTGCACGAGAGATATTAGATCTTCCTTCTCGGGTGGTGATAAGCTTTGATTATAAAGATGGGCTTAAGATTGGCCTCATCTCCCAGATTAACCTGGGTTACCTTATCCTCTGTAGGTGGTTTGCGTTGTTCAAAGCGAATATCCCAGAGAGTATTAGGTGTTTGATCTAAGAATCTATATCTAACTGGATCATTTCTTTATTTTCATCTTTCGGGTGGCTTGTTGAAACCATACTTACCGAAAGATCTTTAAAGATGTTGCCAACACTGACATCTGACTCCCACGATGAGGTGTCTGACGAGTGATTATGGTGTAATGACCCTTCAGACTCAGAGGCTGATGGGATAGGAGTTGACACATAGCCCAACCCCCTGTGAGTTTGATGATAATAATCAGGGACTTTCTCTTTTGGAACGAAGGATTAAAGCAGTGTTCTCTTTCCTTTGCCGAAGTTCAAGCCAAGACTACTTGTTAGGTCATACCCCATGTTCTCCATCATCCTGAGTATATTTGACTCATAATGAGAGAACTAAGGAAGTTCAATCTCGCTTTCTGAGTCTTCGCAAGTCATTGGTTTGGACTCGATTTTTCCGAAAAGGATCAGTTTTTGACCTTTGTGTCTTACTGGGACCTCGAAGAAGGATCCTTGCGCATCACTGACACCTTGATATGCCGTGAGAGATGATCTCACTGGTACATGCAATGATGTCAGGGCACCTATTGCTGACCAGGGGTCATCATCTACATCGGTACTAGTATCTGATGGTACAAAATTAGAAGTAAATCTAACCCTTCATTACTATACCACTCACCTACATTATTGGCGGTGTTATTGACATCGAGCTTATTAATGCTCGTTACAAGTGGATTCAGCTTTCAAAAATATTCTTGTTCTGCCTCTGGCTCGACATCCGCTTCGTTACCAGAGTCTAGTTCCTCTGGCTGGGGATTCTCGTCTGTCTCCAAAGAATCCTGGTGCAAGAGGGAGTTTGTGAGGTAGTTCTCTACCCCCTTAAATGGTACCTTTCGGCGATCAACATTCAGACTTTTTCATCTCCGTCAACATACTTCATGACTTGATGGAAGTAAAGAGAACGATAGAGTTGTAATGAATCCATGGTCGTCCCAGCAACAAATTATATGAAGTGTCAGCGTCAATAACATAGCACGTCACCTCGGATCTTAGGTCCCTGATCTGACATTTTAGTTTAATCTTCCCATTTGCGCGTACCATTAGCGTTGAAGCCGTAAATGATAGTTTGAGTGGCACAATCGGTGAGTGGGTATTCTCAAGTGTTGCATGACCCGACAAGGCATGATGCTCAATGCGGATTCTGGATCCACCGAAATGCGACTCACTTCAGATGATCCAATATACCCTGTGAAGTACAGGGGTTTATCATGTTTCTCATTAACCTACATGTCTGGAGTGAAGATTACGCAGGGGGCATGTTGAGAGGCGTGGAGGCAGTTTTCTTCATCCTCCTCTGGTTCAGCCAGAATCCGGGCCATGAAGGCCTCAGCATCGGCTAAAGTTTCTCTCAGAGCTTCTTTTGTTGACTTGGACAGTCTTAGGAGCTCATAAAGGATGATCCTGCACGGGATGTTGGCCAGTTGAGCCAAACATCAAAGTGGTAAGGTCCCAAAGATCCTTCCACTTTGTCCTTTAAGAGAGCCTTCGCATGCCGAAGCTCCTTTTGCTTCTCCACGGGTTGCTTCGTAGATTGCTTGGTTAGCTCTGGGGTGGATTTAAGTAGATTTGCCACCATTTCATCGTACTTACTTCAAGTACGACTGACTCGAATAAGTCCTGACCATGAGCGGTGCATTCGGCTCTGCAGCAAAAATGATTGTCTTTTTCTCAGAATCAGTTAATGACGCGACATCTGTTTCCCCTTCCCAGGAGGAAGCACAAACTGCATTGCAAGGCAAAACTTTTGCTTTATCTCTGAACTTCCTATTCGTAACAGTAATCCACTGCTGGCCTTCCACGAGGTCAGGATGAACCCGCATGATCTCTCCTTGAGCAGTAGGAACATGTATGAGACTTTCTCTCATTGGTGGTGTGGATCTGTATTGACCACCATGAGTTTTCCTTTCGGGATGGGAACTACTCCGGTCGACGTTTGAGGCTGTACCCCGAACTGAAGGAATGACGTCATGTTAGCTGTCACTTTCTTCTGCTCTGGGCGGAGCTTGAGCACCTCCGTATCAATCAAAGCTTGGAGAATGTCTTTGAAGATGTAACAGCTCTTAGTAGGGTGCCCCAGCATCCTGTGGTACAAGCAGTAATAAGGGTTGTCAGCCTTACGCACCTCCTCAAGATGTCTAGTTTTAAGAAGCTTTAGTCTGTTGCTCTTGTTGAGTAATTTGAACAACGAATCGACATGCTCGTCTTTGAAGGAGTATTGCTTGTTGACGCACGGCTGACTTGAAGAGCCAACCCCTCTAGCTGGTTGGGGCTTAGAGGGAGACTTCGTCTCTATCGCCAGTGTGTTCTTTCTTTTAGCTTGAAAAGATGCTTCTGGCGCGTGCCTTGTTGACTTTTTGGGTCTGGACTTGTTTTCTTTTGCCTTAACCCTAGCAACAATCTCTTCTGCCTATTCACCTTACTGGACCAACTGCTTTCAGGTATGACTTTCAGCTACCCCTATCTGAGTTAGGAGTGAGGTTTGCAAATTGTGACGATATGTTTCCACCAGGGTGGCCTGGATTATGCCACTAGAACATCGGAGTGTCATATTCTGAAATCTCTCCATAAATACTTTAACTAGCTCTTCTTTCGATGCCTCATTGCCAGGAAAGTTGGCATGATAATTTTCGAATCATCTTTAAAGAAATGGGTGAGAAAATATTTTTTCAAATCACCCCAGTTCATGATAGAGCCTTCTGGGAGCTTCAAAAACCATTCAAAAGCAATCCCTTAAGGGTGTTGATGAATATACGTGCCAGGATGGCATTATTTGATACTACATTCTCGGTCTGGGACTTGAAGTAGTATATGTGCTGGTTCGGTGACCCTTTGCCGTCGAAGGCCTGTAGGGTCGGAGCCTTAAATTTAGGAGGGTACGAGACAAGATCCCACTCACCCGGGTACGGCCGGACCACTTCTGCTTTTTGTAGGCCTTTCCGATAGGCAAAGCTTCAAAACGTTGTTCTAGTTTACTCATCTTTTTGGAATGAGTGCTCCCATTTTCTGAATTGCCTCCCTCTTCAAATGGAGTCTTGGACGACTCGGAGTTGGAATGCTCCTCCTCCTCGATATGTGCAGAGGATGAGCTTTCTCCTTCCTTCTGTTTGCCATTGGACTTCTTGGAAGGAGTCTTAGATTTCAGCTTCTTCTTTTTGTCCTCAAGCAGTTCTAAAAGTATCTGCTTGAGAGTGTCGATAGCTTCTTGTTGGGCGCAAATCAAATCGAGTTGTTCCCTCTGAAATTGGGCTTGCTGTTCAAAGTGCCTGACAATTTCTTCAGGAGTGCCTGCTATATACGCGAAAGCTTCTTTCTCTATAGAAGAGTTCGAGGCCTGTGACTCCGCGATGGAAGAGTGTGACTCACTTACTTTAATGCCCTGGGTTGGGGCACTGTAGTCCACTGAGATTATTACGCCAGTTTGAGTGCGGGTATGCCGATACACTCCTTCCGGCTCAGTGTCAGATCGTCAAGCTGACTATTGGTTACTTTTCCTTAGTTCTACTTGGCGTAGTGCTTGGACCTACCATGTTCGCAGTAACTTTAGGGTACTCTATATCAGAGAAGGTTCTCCTTGTGCCAGAGCAATGCCTTTTGGTCGAGCGAGAGATTGACGTAGACGATAACCGGTTGAACACTGACTGTTTGCTTAAATGCGAGTTGCAGTAGCATTCAGATAGCACCGCTGTTATGAGCCGTTCACAGCAGCATAGCGGAATAATTTGATGAACACTCCTCTTTTTTGCCAAGTAGTCCCTTAGATCCGTCGGAGAGGGATCGAAGAGACCAACCTCGAGTCCCTGAGGATGAGGACTTTTCAGCTCCCTTCTTACCCTAGCCGTCGGAGAGCGAATGTTAATCTTGTGTCGCAACTCCGAGATGCAAGTCTCGCGGAATTCACATTTTGTCGAATACGCGACTCTCGTATTTTGTTTTGAGACATGGGTCTCGTGCCTTTGCTGATAAGAGATGCGGACCTCAAATTGTTGATTGTCATGTTTATCGGGCGATACTTGAGAGATGCAGACTTTATGAGTCCCGCGTTTTGTAGTAGAGACGCGGGTCTCGTGTCTCTGAGAAGAGACGCGGACCTCGCGTTACTGATCATCGCGTTTGTGAGGTAGTGTTTTAGAAATGCGAGATTCTCCATCTCTGTATTTTGGTATCCAGATGCAGACTTCACACGTCTGATGCAGCTCAGAAGGGACGGCGAGCCTGAGCTTCGCGCATGTATTTGTCGGACAGATGATTTTTTTCAGCTTCTTCCATCTGTTGTCGATGTGCGTGACACCTTTGTCGATGTTCAACATTCTGGTTATACTTCACGAGTTGTTGAGGACCCCTGGTAACCTGGAGTTGAGGAAGAGGAGGGGCGTGGCAAGATTGGCCTTCAATAACGTTGGCCTCGCGGGTCTCGTGGGAGACGTTAATACAGGCCACGTGCGTGACGCGACTAGAAATAGTCCTATTTGCGCAGGCCATCTTTGGGGAAGTCTCCAATGAGATTTGAGAGCGGATCTCTGAGGAGAGCCTATGGTACTGTTGTGCCATCCTTGGGCTCTTGGAGCCAGAAGAGAGGAACTCTTCGTACTTTGCCTAATCAAATTTCACAACGAGTGACTCGATCGTTTTTCTCATGAAACTGACGTCACTTTACGCCACAACTTGCTCATCAGTAGAGAAAGTAGTCCCCAACAGAGTCACCATCTCTCGTACGGGGAGGAGTGTTGAAGATATATATATATATATATTGCAAAATTTCCTTGAATGACGATGAAAAATTACAACAACTCAAAATTTTAACTACGTGAGAGAGAAGACGTTAAAGCTCAGATCCGTTCTTTATTTAAGGCTGGGTTCTTTGAGTAGCAGTGGAAAGTGATACCTTTTTCCGTTGGCTGGGTGAATGTCAAGCTCTTCTACAAATCTTCTCCTAGGATCACAGATAAAGTAGCACAGCTCCCATCTGATGAAATCTCAAAGAGACTTAGGCAATAACTTAAACTCAGCAAGTTGGTAGAAGAGTTATACTCTTTATATATCTTCTTCAGCTGAAAATTCTGACCCCTTTTCAATAGCAAACTGAGTTATTTATCAGGGTTTCAGGGGTAAAACGTTCCCTAATAACCCTCTGTGATGGGGTTAACTCCCCTCATTACGTGGGCAGTACTTGACCTAGTAATGAGGGTAGTTATAACTAAGATGAGAGCTCCTCTCCAGTTGAAACGTGGGTTTGAGCTCTGCATTTAGCCATTGAGGTAACACTAAACTCGGGTTTTGGGCGTCGTGGTAGTGTTGAAATGCGAGCCTCTGACTCTGTATTTCCTCATTGACGTGGTATTAGATGCGCGCCTCGAGCTTCGCATTTGAGACGCGGGCTTTAAGCTTTGACGCGGGCTTCAAGCTTTATGCCTGATTAAGACGAGAAAGGTGTTGTATTATGGAGTATAAATGAGCACAAATATATGTATTCAATTAAGGAGATAAGGTTTAGAAACAACCTCAAGTGCTTAGATCACTCCACAAATGTATGAAAGATGATTAATATACCCTTTCTTATCTCCGTTATAGCATAGGGCTATACCGAGTCGATTCTCAGGGAGAGCTTGCGATGGAAGCGTTACGGTTGGTAGTGAAGAAAAGAAAACGAAGATTCTTCTTTGCTTTAAAAGAATAAAGAATCAAATGAAAAAGAAATAAAAGAATGGGTGGAAATGTTCATGATGGAAAGTGTAAAGAAATCAAAATTAAGATTAGATTTGGACTAACAACTAAAAAGAAAAGAAAACTTTAGAAAACTTGAATGGAAGAAAACCATGACTAGCTAACCTTACTACCTTACTAAAGACTTACTAAACTCCGTGATAGTGAATGCGTGCCTCATGTTGATTCATCGACATAGATTTGTCTTGCGTGTTGGTCTAATTACTTTCCCACTTGGATGACGGGGGATCATTCTTGGACTTGTCTTGTAGCCTCATAGATGTCATTGGCCTACAAGATAGACTTTCAATAATGGAATCAAAAGAGCTACACTCAAGGGATGCTAAGGAAGAAGATATAACATTCATTAAATGAAGTAAAGAAGTTATACAACAAATAGCATATTGGTGATCCATCTCCATGTTCCATCAAGGCACTTGTTCTAGACAAGGCTCTAAATGAGGCACACATGAATCATATGGAGAATTACAACAAGATACTTGCCAAGCCTGAAAGTAACCCATCGGAGAAGAGAAGATCATACACTTTGCAAGATGAAATATAGCAATCACCCATGAGTTAGTAGTTAGCAAGGTTAGTGGTTAGCTAGTACATGTAGAAAAGTTAGCTACAAGCCATTACAAAAGAAAAGCAAAGCATGAATAAAATTGCAAGAAAATAAAGAAAGCAAGTAAAGAAAACAAGTACACTAGAAAATGCAAGAGTAGAGAGAAGAGAATGGATCAATCCTTGCTTCACAAGTTGTCACTCCTTGATGTACACAAGCTTTCTCTCTCTTACAAACTCTCTCTTACAGAATTTCTAGGGAGGAAGAAGATCTAGAGAGCTACAAAAATCCTAGAGAAAAACAAAAATACAAAGCTTAATCCCTAATCTCTCTCTCTTCTCTGCTCCATTCTCTGCTCTATTCTCTCTTTGCTCGCAGGTCCAGGTGCAGTATTTATAGGGCTCAGAGAGAAGCTTCGAGATCCAGGTTGTTGGCGCAAAATCCGGGATCCAACAGACTCCCAACTGCCGCAATTTGGCGGGAAAATCCCAAAAATTGCGGCTCAACTGAATCTGTTGGGCAACAGCTTTCTGTTGTGAGTTGGTTGCAAGGTTGTTATCCACGTGGCCTTCTAGAATCTTGAGTTGTACGTAGAATTCTCTGGATCCTGGGTTTAAACTTGGGCTTTATCTTGGGCTTGGAATTAATCTCTTTAATTATTGCTAATTAAAGTGATTATTAGGCTTTCTCTCATTTCAGTTGTGGACCTGTAAAAATATAGAGAAGATGAGTAAAAATCATATATTTATTTGCAATATGCATGGGGATTATGTGGTAAAATATGCAATATTGTGTATCAATCACACCCCCACACTTATTCTTTTGCTCGTCCCGAGCAAAACAAAGAAAAGAAAATCTATACTACCAATTTTATTACACCACTTTCGCAGGTGACGCGATTGCACTGAGCGCGTGCAACAAGCCGTTAAACCTCTAGGTTACCCTAGAGGAGGAGTGTTGTCTCCTGAGGGTTTTCAGCGGATTACACCCACAAAATCCATAAAGAAAGAAGACAAATGTTAGTGTTTTGAAAATGCATTTTGAAAGAGAGACATGTTTTCGAACTATTTTTGCAAAAATATAAGTGATCTTAGGTCATAAGTCCACCTATAATTATTCTTTCTTAAACTTAGTCTCTATGCAAGATCTTGTCTTCAATTAAGGTAAGAATTCAAATTGGATTGAATATTTTATCTTTCATAAAACCTAGATAATATGCACACCGTGCTCAGTGAAAATTTCTAGGATTTCAACTCCAACCATCAAGCCATTTATTTATATATATATTTT
Organism: Agave tequilana; assembly: GCA_038442645.1. Classification (NCBI taxonomy): domain Eukaryota; kingdom Viridiplantae; phylum Streptophyta; class Magnoliopsida; order Asparagales; family Asparagaceae; genus Agave; species Agave tequilana. Next base: position 164,289 of record JAVJIF010006217.1, on the reverse strand, counting down.
TTTTCTGCTTTTTCTTCCCTTAGTTTAGGCTTTCTAGTTTACCCATGTAACGAGCCTTTAACCGATGACTCCCAAACCAGACGGTCTTAGGGCACCAGATGAGAAAACATCCCTCGGGTTTAAGGTCTCGAGTAAAAAAGCCACAAAACTAAAGGGGATTATTTATTTCCTTTACCACCGTTAGGCGTGAATAATCATGCTTCTTGAGGCACAATGATCCAGCTTAATAGGTGATGTTTTATTTATATTTTTTTCTTTTATTTTTATGGCATTTTGGTCTTTGTTTCCATCCCAAGAAATGTGTAAGTGTGAAGTGCATACAATCTAAGGCAAAAAATTCAAGATAAAAATATCTCACCAATTTTTCTTACTTAGCCTATAATTTCAAACAAGATCTATTATTTCAACTAGGTTTAAGATGTCATAATTAAGGCTTTCTTAATTTCTAAGATACATCTTAATTTTCTTAAAAATAGATCAAAACTTTGTCTCTTATTTCAAAAGTTTTTTTTTATATTTTTATTATTTTTCTAAAAGAAATGTAAAAGAAAAAAAAAATCTAAAAACTCTATGTTAGTAAACCCTTCCCCACACTTATTTCATGCATTGTCCTCAATGCATCATGATATATGTATGCATGAAACAAAATGGAAAGGGAAGGAAAAAAATTACCTTAAGGTGGTGGTTCCGGTGGTGGTCTGATTGGTCCACGAAACATGGCCCAATCAACTTTGCTTTGGGTTTTGAGGAACCCACCAGAAATATCATGAATATGACCCACAAGAATGATGTATGCATGTATGATTTTTATTAGGAATTTGACCCATCCAATTTCCAAATTTTCAAAATAATTTCAGAGTCAAGTTTATCAAGATCCTTGTCCCAGAATGGAGTATGAAATGATAGAACAGTTGACTTAGACTCAGGAAGGAATACTGACTCAGGATTGTGACTTAAGTCAAGTGATGGCTCAGGAGTCGGAATGAGTTCAGGAATTTGGTCCAAGTCAAGAAAATGAAGCTCAAGTCCACAATCATTTTCCAATGGGATGTGACTTAATATGGGTGATATCTCTTTACTTCCAAGATTAAGGAATTCAAGCTCATCGCCATACAATTCTTCAAAACTAAGGTCAGCATCTTCTGTCAGAATTGTACAATCAGTTTCAAAAGTAAAGAGATTGAGAAAATCAAGGTCACATTTCTCATTGAGTTCAATTCCACAAAATGGAGAACTTGCCAATTTGTCAATAGGATCATCAAAAGTGTATAATTGGTCAAGTTCAATGTGATCCTCAAAGATGGGTGATTCAACTTCATTATGAATTGGGACAGGATCCAACGTCGACTCCGGGAAAAGATTGAAGTCAGGTAAAGATACCGGAGTCATTATTGAATCAGGAAGGAAAATTGAATCATCAAGTGGAAGTTCAGGATCATATTCATGTTTAAGTTCAATTTCAGGAAATGGAAAACTTGCCAAAATGTCAATGGGATTTGAAGTTTGGACAAGTTCAGGTGGTTGTGCTGAAATTGAATCATGATTTCCAAAATGACAGGAGTCTTGAGTCATATCAATAGAGTGTGGCATAGCTGAATTAGTCAAAGGTTGATAAGATAGAGTCTCCTCATTCCTATAGATGTTAACCAATTGACTCAATTATTCATCCACCTTATTGAAAGACTCGGCACGTGTTTTTTATATTGTAACAAAGACTCTTGCAAGATGTTTATACTCTTTTCTAAACGTGATATTTCTACAAATGACTGCTCTAGAATGGGAGTATAAGAATCTTGACTTTGGAAAGTTTGTGAATAATGTGAGTCACACATGTGTGGAGATTGAAGCTTGGACTCACACAAGAGTTCTTTACTCGTTTCTAAGGTAAATGGTTGTTCATTATGAGAAGGTGGAACTGAGTAAGTCTCTTGAAAATACTGTGGAATTGGAGAGGCCAATGTTTGCAGTTTTTGCTCGGCCCTTTGTAAATTGGCTTCTAAACTCCTTAGTAACTCAGATTTTTCTTCAATTGGTGGTTCAGAAAAAGGAGTATATGAAGCGGAATCGGGAAATGAATACTGTGGACAAGGTGAATATGGTGGACAAGGAGTTTGAAAATTTGACTCGGGGTACGTGAATCCCCAATGACTCTGTGACGAGTTAAAATCATTATGGAATTATGGTTATTAGATGGGGGGTATGGGTCATATTGATTCGGATAAGGCCAACCCGGCGTATGTGGTTGGTGCATATTGTAAAACACCGGGTTGGAATTATCCGAATATGAAGTCGGTGTGAAATATGGATTATTATTAGGATGGAAAGAATTATTATTATTGAATGCCATTTCACACCAAAAAAAATCACAATCAAAAAGAAACAAAATAAACAAACAAAAAAAATTCTAACCTAAGTTAGGGTAGACCTATGACCTAGACGACTCCTAACTGATTAGACCGTCCACGGGAGGTTTAGTGTAGACTTTGACTACAAGCTAATCAGCCAGGTAAGGGCAAGGTTGTTGGGAGGTTTTCCGTCAGAGACGTTCCTTAATTAAGTAACCAGCAACCTTCGGGCTTTCGGCCCTCAATCCCTTTCCTAGACACTGATTTTGCAAGAGTCAAATTCTAACACTTTTCCCCCTTAGGATAATCTCCTAAATGAGTCCGAGATGTCCCTAGGGCCAACGTCTACTTTTTATTAAATTAGGCTTGGGTTAGTGAGTGCTTGGGAAAATGATTTGCGGGCTAAGGAAAGGGTGATAAAATCCCCACCTTATCTTATTTACGGGTATGCCCTTAAATTGAATTGTGCAAGTGTACAAGAAATATATAACTAAGATTCACTCAAAGCATGAAAATCAAGCAAGAGATGATTCCTAATCTACATGCAATGCGCACGTACCTTGCCTCCAGCACTCTTCAACAGTAAAAGTAAATGAATTGAAAAGACACGTGCCTAGAATGCAAATGTCTAATCAATTTTTTAACTTTGCAACCAATGTTTTACTGTTGCTTATTAGCAGGAATAGGGTAAAGAATACAGGAAATTAAGTACTGCAGCAGATGTATTTTGCAGAACCAGAAGCCCTGCAGAACTTTGGTCAGTAGTCAACTCAGGATTGCCGCAAATCTGCGGCCAGGGCCGAGATTATGCGGCAAAGCTGAGGGATCCTGGTCTCTACTTTCTAGAGCAGAGGACCAGGTCCACTTATATGTCACTGCAATGCAAAGTTTCCTGTTTCTTCAACGTGTAACCTGCAACAGAGAAGAAGATTCGTTTAGTTCTTCACTTTAAACCAAAAACCGTTGCTCTCCCCGGCAACGGCGCCAAAAATTTGATTAAGACGAGAAAGGTGTTGTATTATGGAGTATAAATGAGCACAAATATATGTATTCAATTAAGGAGATAAGGTTTAGAAACAACCTCAAGTGCTTAGATCACTCCACAAATGTATGAAAGATGATTAATATACCCTTTCTTATCTCCGTTATAGCATAGGGCTATACCGAGTCGATTCTCAGGGAGAGCTTGCGATGGAAGCGTTACGGTTAGTAGTGAAGAAAAGAAAACGAAGATTCTTCTTTGCTTTAAAAGAATAAAGAATCAAATGAAAAAGAAATAAAAGAATGGGTGGAAATGTTCATGATGGAAAGTGTAAAGAAATCAAAATTAAGATTGGATTTGGACTAACAACTAAAAAGAAAAGAAAACTTTAGAAAACTTGAATGGAAGAAAACCATGACTAGCTAACCTTACTACCTTGCTAAAGACTTACTAAACTCCGTGATAGTGAATGCGTGCCTCATGTTGATTCATCGGCATAGATTTGTCTTGCGTGTTGGTCTAATTACTTTCCCACTTGGATGACGGGGGATCATTCTTGGACTTGTCTTGTAGCCTCATAGATGTCATTGGCCTACAAGATAGACTTTCAATAATGGAATCAAAAGAGCTACACTCAAGGGATGCTAAGGAAGAAGATACAACATTCATTAAATGAAGTAAAGAAGTTGTACAACAAATAGCATATTGGTGATCCATCTCCATGTTCCATCAAGGCACTTGTTCTAGACAAGGCTCTAAATGAGGCACACATGAATCATATGGAGAATTACAACAAGATACTTGCCAAGCCTGAAAGTAACCATCGGAGAAGAGAAGATCATACACTTTGCAAGATGAAATATAGCAATCACCCATGAGTTAGTAGTTAGCAAGGTTAGTGGTTAGCTAGTACATGTAGAAAAGTTAGCTATAAGCCATTACAAAAGAAAAGCAAAGCATGAATAAAATTGCAAGAAAATAAAGAAAGCAAGTAAAGAAAACAAGTACACTAGAAATGCAAGAGTAGAGAGAAGAGAATGGATCAATCCTTGCTTCACAAGTTGTCACTCCTTGATGTACACAAGCTCTCTCTCTTACAAACTCTCTCTTACAGAATTTCTAGGGAGGAAGAAGATTTAGAGAGCTACAAAAATCCTAGAGAAAAACAAAAATACAAAGCTTAATCCCTAATCTCTCTCTCTTCTCTGCTCCATTCTCTGCTCTATTCTCTCTTTGCTCGCAGGTCCAGGTGCAGTATTTATAGGGCTCAGAGAGAAGCTTCGAGATCCAGGTTGTTGGCGCAAAATCCGGGATCCAACAGACTCCCAACTGCCGCAATTTGGCGGGAAAATCCCAGAAATTGCGGCTCAACTGAATCTGTTGGGCAACAGCTTTCTGTTGTGAGTTGGTTGCAAGGTTGTTATCCACGTGGCCTTCTAGAATCTTGAGTTGTTACGTAGAATTCTCTGGATCCTGGGTTTAAACTTGGGCTTTATCTTGGGCTTGGAATTAATCTCTTTAATTATTGCTAATTAAAGTGATTATTGGGCTTTCTCTCATTTCAGTTGTGGACCTGTAAAAATATAGAGAAGATGAGTAAAAATCATATATTTATTTGCAATATGCATGGGGATTATGTGGTAAAATATGCAATATTGTGTATCAATCAATGCCTGAGCACTGAAGTGGTACTGAGACGCGGGCTTTAAGCTTTGCATCCAAGCACTGCAGCGGTGTTGAGACGCGGGCTTTGAGCCCTGCATTTTGCCTTTGCACGAGTGGCTTTGATTAGCCTCGTGTCTAAAGCATGAACTCTGTTGTCTGATGACTTGTCTTCAGTGATTTTTAGACAGTCTACACCTACCTCAGTGCTGTACACATCCCAGTCATCTCCTCGTGTTATGACTCTATCAAGCTCTTTCTTCTATGCAGACATCCAAGATTACTACTTTGTTGCACAAAATCTTGGGTTCAATGGTGCTTCCTCCAACTCTGACTTCATTGTTCTGTCTTCCATTTCTGGTACTTCTCCTCCCTGATTTTTTTTGACTCAGGTGCTTCTCATACATGACCTTTAACAAATCTATTCTTACAAATTGATCTCTTACTCATAGTTCCTTATAATTTACACTGGTAACAATGCTACTCTTGCAGTAACTTAGTGTGGTGACATTACACCGACTTTCGATTCTTCAGATGGTGCACGTGAATATATTTCTTTATCAATGCAAAATATTCTCAATCACACAATACTCTCTTTCAGCAATCCTGTCCATGTTGGGCCACGGGTCCATGACTCTAATTTTGATGATGATTAACTCATGTAGTTATTGTACTAATGATATTGTGGTATTTAAGTTCCAGATATTGATCAAGATCTTAGCCGGTGTTTAGCTTCACTAAAAAAGTCAAAAAAGTCAAGTTTGAAACTAATACATGTGATTTAAGAGCTCAAGCGTAAAGATCACATCAAGCACTCAAGATGGAGTCTAGCTCTATGAGATCTAGTTTGGATCACGTTTACTTAGAGAAGATCTACAAGAAGACTTGTGCTTTGTATTTGTGAGTTTAGAATTATTGTAAAGAATATATTAGTTTTGATTGCTCAAACTTACACACATATGATAGTTTGATTTTTGATTTAACCCATTTTTGAATTCATTTTTTATTCATAAATAGATTAAAAACAAGTTTACATTGATTTACATGTATATTGGATTTCATCATATACCTTGGTGCTTATATTGTGTTTAAAAAAATTATTTTGATGAGTTGATTTCATGAGTTTAGTTTTATTTTTAATCAAAAGTATATCTTATAAAAACAGGTTTTATAATTTTCTGTATGACACCGTTTTGATCATTACTTTCTAATCTAACATTTGATTCATGTGATGTTTATTGCATTACAAAGTTTACTTAAAGGGTTACAATATCTTCCTATATAGTCATTTTTAAATTACAACGTTTAAAGCTTCAAATTTGGTTTTAAAACTGACTGTATAGCAGAACTATCGATAGCCTATTTATACCTGTCGACAGCGATTTACAGAGCTCAACTGACTATTCTGCACTACATCTGTCTAATATTATGATCATAACTTTTTACTCTAATTTTTATTTGATGTGATTCAAGTTGAATTATAAAGAAAACTTAAATGTCTACAATATATTCCTATATAGTTATTTTCATATTCAAATAGTTTAGTTATCAAATATTACTTTTAAGTTAGCCTATATGCTGAAAACAGTTTTCATAGTTTTAGTTTGACACCCTTCAGTGTTTTGATCATATCTTTCAAACCAAATATCTGATTCATATATTTTTTTATTTCATTAGAAAGATAGCTTAAAAATCTACAAATTCTTCATATATATTTATTTTCAAATTTCAACATTTTTACCCTCAAAAACTATGTATGAAATTTACTTATGTGCAGGTCACTTGTCCTGTCGACAGCCCAATATAACTGCTAACAGTTCTTGGTAAAACTTGCATGTTCTGCTTTGTAACAGCGAGTTTTGTACTCAAATTTGTTCAGGTTCTTTCCCAACGGCTATATTGTGTTTTTAAACATTTTTAACGTGTTTTTAATTCTTGAATTTGCTGAGAATTAGTCTCTAGCTCTCTTCTATAAATAGGGTTGACTAGAGAGTGTTTTTAACAAGAAGTTTTCCACAACAAGTTCTCAAAAAAATTTTTTGTAAAAGTGTTTTAGTGATTTTCAATTCTCAATTTCTGTTTTTTCTTACCTACACTTGAGCTTTCATTTCTATCTATTCCATAAGTGAGGTTGTAAGAGAGTTTAATTTGTGATCGAGTATTGATCACTGGTCTTCATTCTTTATAATTGAGTTATTGGAGGTTGTGGTTTCGATCGAGCTTGTGAGCTTATGCGTTTATATTCTTATGAGAATGAGTAAGAAATCTTGTAGGTGTTGCAGCACCGAATGATCTTGCCGGATCAAATTCAATTATAATCAAGAGCGATTATACTGGAATCCTTCATTATGGTGAAGACAGGGACATAGAGCAAGTGGCTCGAACCTTGATAACAATCCTCTGTCTTTGGCTTGCGTTTGATCTTTCTTACTCTCTCTCTCTCTCTCTCTCCATATATATATATATATATATATATATATATATATATATATATATATATATATATATATATATATTATATATATATATATATATATATATATATATATATATATATATATATATATATATATATAGTAGTCTTCGTGTGAGAAACTTTCTCACACGAAGACCGTGAGAAAACTATATAGGGCGATCATGTGGATGATCCGAACCGTTCATCTTGATCTATATACTTTATTTAGGCTACCAATAAAAAATCACGTGAGTTTAAGTCTTTTTACCCATGCAACAAGTGGTTACAAAACAAACGTTTATTCGCCGTAGAATAAACATGTCACTTGATGCATGGGTAAAAAGACTTAGAATCGCATGATTTTTTATTAGTACTCTAATTAGAGTATGTAGATCAAGATGAACGGTTCGAATCATCCATAAAATCTCTCTTATATGGTTTTCTCACGAAGCTTATTATGAGATAGTTTCTCATTTGAAAATTTTCCTATATATATATATATATATATATATATATATATATATATATATATATATATATATATATATATATATATATATATATATATATATAAAACACTTGTTATTCTTGTAAAATAATATTATTTGAACTCTATACATTAAGAAAGCAATTACGCACCTTAACTCTTATTTAAAAAAATCACGAGGAGATGTTCATAGCCCTTCACGGGGTATACGACTTCATTTCTTGATTGTGAGTTTGAATTTATTTATGTGTTCATATTCTTGTGTAGAATTATTATTGATAAGTTTTTAATTTCTGTATTGATTACCATATCACCTATTCACCCCCCTCTAGGGGATTTTAATTAGTATCAAAGCTAGCGCTCCTGATATTCGGTTTAACCACCGAGGAGTGATTCTTATTTTCTTAATCTCTATATTTTCTATACACATTCTTGTTTTAACATACACTCATGGATTATCTTACTCCACCTATGTTCAATGCTCTAACATCGAACATGACAATTAGGATGTGTTTGTATCTTAAAGCATTAGGACTACATGATTATCTTTCCACCACTAAAAGATCATATATATTGATAATGGCAAATATTTTGAGGCAATGCTCAAGCCATTATTGCACTAAAGTAAACACTTAGTAATGATTATCTTTCTAAGACTGCTAATTGTGATTCCGCTTTTGCAGTATGGAACACATTGATCTCTCTTGAAGTTCAAATGACGTGGAGAGAAAATCAAGTGAAGAAGATTTCAACCAAGCTTGCTACATGGTCCAAGAGAATGACTCTCTTAAGGTAAACTCGAATTCAATCTTGATGATAGTGACAGTGTGCTAGAATGTCTAGTGAAGATGTACACATGTTGAAGATGAACTTGCTATATTTTGTGAGAATTTGCTTGAAAAATACAAATTACTAAAAAATAAGAGTTTAAAATTGAAAAAGGAATTCGAGTTTCTATCTTTAAAACTAAATGGCATTTTTGAAAAAAATGATGTGATTTCAAAAGAAAATGATTATTTGAAAATTCAACTTGATTTTGTTTTAAATGAAAATAATTCATTGAAAAAGAAAGTTGATTTTGTTTCTAAAGGAAAAGAGATTGCTTTAAAAGAAAAGGATGCTTTGTCTTCAAAACTTGATTTTGTTTTGAATTTTTTTTTTGAAAAACTAAGTTGTTTCAAAAGAAAAAGATTCTTGAAAATCCAAGTTGATTTTGTTTCAAATTAAAATGAGTCTTTGAAAAAAATTTGATTCAAAAAAAGAAGATTATCTTTCAAAAGAAAATATTTTTTTATGCTCATGTTGTTTCTTCTTCCATTGTTGAAAATTATATTTGTGTTTTGAAAAAGAAGACTGATTGTTTAGGTTCTATTTTGAGCCAATGTACTTTTAATCATAATAGATTGGAGTCCACGTTTCAAAAGAAACAAAATTTACATATATATGCACACCTTCCACAGCATACACCATATGCACACCATGTTCACACTCATATATATGCTAGAGTGTACACGTGTACACATTGTGGCCGCAAAGGCCATTTGATACAATTTTGTTATAATAGAATAAATATTTCAAATGTCAATATTTGGGTTCGAAAAGGTACTAACCCCGAAGGACCCAAAAAGATTTGGCTATCAAAATCCACATCGGTTGTATTTAATGTAGGTGCGGGCTCTCACAAGAGGTGAGAGACTTGGTACCTTATGAAATCACCTAGAGGGGGGTGAATAGGTGATTATGCTAATCAATGCACAAATTAAAAAAAATGAGATGATGCAACGATCACTCAAAGCAAGATTAGAAGCCAATACCCCGTTAAGGGCTCTGAACTCCTTCCTCGTGATTCCTCTAAATAAGAGTTTGAGGTGCGCAATGCAATCTTGTTGTGAGAGTATTGATCGACAATATAAGAATAAATGAAAAGCAAGTAATAACACAAATAAACCAATCGCAAATACAGAGATTTGTTTCGAGGTTCGAGCACCCAGCTCTACGTCCCCGCCTTCACTCAGAAGGATTTCCGATCCACTAGAACTTCCACAAAGGATTACAACCACAAGGGAGTACCTAACTCCTCAATCACACTCCTCTAATCCAGAGGTAGTGGAGCCACAAATACAATAATCTCTTGGTGATCAAAAGACCACAAACTCTCTTTTGAAAAACTTTTCTTTACAAAACCCTAGAGAATAATGTATAGGATTGAAGCTCAAGGTTTGTAAGTGAAAAATAAAACAAATTTGAAGAGAGTTTAGAATCAAAAACATCAGAGAAAAATCAGAATTTTGAGCACAAAAACTGAGAGCAAAACTTCTTTTAAAGAGACTCAAGCTTTGATTTCTTTTTGCAAAAATTGTTATGTTTCTCCTCAACCCTAATCACCCCTATTTATAGGATAAAGGTAGAGATTTAAAGGTAAACTATAATTTTGATTAAACAGGAAATATTAGACCCAAAACCAGCCATAAACCTCGTTTGAAGAATAAAAACACGTTTTAAAACGTGTTAAAAAACTAGCCATTTAGGCTGAGAAAACGCTCTCGGTCGACCGGCCGGTCGACCAGTTTTCAAAAATATTTGACCGTTGCCAGCCCACGGTCGATCGTCCCAAACAGAAACTAGGGTGCTTTCAGTCGGTCGAAGTTCGGTCGACCGATATGGGGTCCGGTCGACCCCCCGTCGACCGGGTAACGTGCACACATGCACGCACCCAACGGTCAGAACTACGGTCGACCGCTCAGTCGACCGTTTTGACCTGAAACAGAGCCGGTCGACCGTCCGGTCGACCGCAACAGGTCAAAACAGTATATTTTGAAAAATATTTTTGAAGACAGGTTAATTTTGAAAATTTTATTTTGTCAAGACTAAGTACACTACATAAAATAGAGTTTGCAAATACTGAAATAGACATATTAAAATATTTTATACAAGAGAAAACAATAATCTTTTTGAAAATCATGTGCAATTTGTGTGTGTGGGGAATTTGAGCTTCAATACTATATATTATCCTTTAACAAACTAAAATATAAAAACTATAAAGAAAGAATTCTCTGAACCACGTTGCCGAGCTAGAGCCTCCTCTCCTATAAAAGAGTTCTCTTGCGCCATCAACCTATCAACATGCTTTTAGCGCAGTTAACCTTGCAATATGCTTAAAGCCATCAATACTTGTTCAAACCTGAAACTCATTCTAAATAACTTATTAGTACCAAATAGCTTCTATATGTTTTGTTATCATCAAAACTTATACAAATAGAGAGTGTACCCTTTTGGGCCAACAATCTCCCCCTTTTTGATGATGACAAAACATATAGGCTATAACACAAGATATAGAAGAGAGGTAAAAAAACTCCCCCTCAAATAATGCTATATTAAACAAGTATAAAACAATTTATTATGAGAAAATTTTTGAATTTTTGAAAATTTTGAAAGCAACCATAAAACACCAAATCATAAACCAACCATAAAACACATGTTTCTCTCCCTTTTTGTCATACATCAAAAAGGGATATGTTAGAAAGAAAACTTTCTTATTCAACAACACAAACATTTAGTTCACCACATATAAAAAAAAATCTATTATAGTCAAGTGGTTTAGTGAAAATATCGGCAAGCTGAAAATCGGAAGAAACATAATCAATATCAATATCACCTTTCTCAAAATGATCTCTAAGGAAGTGATATCGAATCTCAATGTGTTTGGTCTTACTATGTTGATTTGCATTCTTAGTTATATGAATAGTACTAGTATTATCACAAAATATTTTTATATGATCATAATGCAAATCATAATCAAGGAGAGTATGTTTCATCCAAAGGACTTGTGCACAACAAGCCCCCGCCGCAACATACTCCGCCTCGGCGGTTGAGAGGGCTACTAAATTTTATTTCTTAGAAGACCATGAAATAAGACAATTACCAAGAAATTGACATGTTCCACTAGTACTCTTCCTATCCACTCTACAACCCGCATAGTCGGAATCCGAAAAACTCGTCATTAAGAATTCTCCGATTTTCGGATACCATAGACCCATTCCAATAGTGCCCTTAACATAACGAATAATGTGTTTTACTGCATTTAAATAAGATTCTTTGGGACAAGATTGGAATCTAGCACAAAGACATACACTAAACATAATATTCGGCCTACTCGCCGTTAAATATAACAAACTACCAATCATGCTTCTATATAATTTAATATTAACACACTTACCTTGGTCATCCTTATCAAGCTTGGTGGTGGTGGCCATGGGAGTGTTGCAAATTTTTGAATCTTCAAGCCCAAATTTCTTGATGAGTTCCTTTGAGTACTTGGCTTGACATATGAAAATTCCATCACGCGCATTTGATTGATTTGGAGTCCAAGAAAATAGTTCAATTCACCCATCAATGACATCTCAAATTCACGTTGCATGCATTGTTCAAACTCCTTGCAAAGTAACTCATTAGTAGAACCAAAGATTATATCATTAACATATATTTGAACTATAAGAATGTCACTACCAACATGTTTAGTAAATAATGTGGTGTCTACTTTGCCTTTAACAAAATCATTTGAAAGAAGAAACTAGAAAGCCTTTCATACCAAGCTCTTGGAGCTTATTTTAAACCATACAATGCTTTATCTAGTTTGAAAACAAAATTTGGATGTTCATGATCCACAAAACCGGGAGGTTGTTCAACATAAACTTCTTCATCAATAAAACCATTTTAAAATGCACTTTTTACATCCATTTGAAAAAGTTTAAAATTTTTATAGGATGCATAAGCTAGTGTGATCCGTATGGCTTCTAGCCGTGCTACGGGTGCAAAGGTCTCCTCAAAGTCGATTCCTTCAACTTGAGTGTAACCTTGGGCCACTAACCTAGCCTTATTCCTTATAACATTTCCTAACTCATCCATCTTGTTCCTAAAAATCCACTTAATACCAATTATTGGTCTATCATGGGATCTAGGAACAAGGTGCCAAACTTTGTTGCCCTCAAATTGATTGAGCTCTTCTTGCATGGGAAGCAACCAATATGAGTCACCCTCGGCTTCGAGGATGTTTTTGAGTTCAAATGAGATATGAATGCATAATGCCCACACAAATCATGGAGTTTGGAGCGAGTGGTTACCCCCTTTGATACATCACCTATGATGAGATCTTTGGGATGATTTGAGGCGTATTTCCAATCTTTAGGAAGTGGTTGTGATTGTTCCACTTCATCCTTTTGAACTTCACCAATAGGTTCTTGCTTGTCTTCTTGGATGGGTGAGTCCTTCAAGGATATTTTCTCCATGTCCTCACCTAATGAGTCAATTTCTACAACATTCTCAACAATAGCATTAGATTCTTCAAATTTAACATGCATAGATTCTTCAATAGTATGAGATGATTTATTGAACACTCTATATGCTTTGCTAGTACTAGAATAGCCAACAAAGATTGCTTCATAAGCCTTAGCATCAAATTTACCCAAATTATCTTTCGTGTTTAAAACAAAACACTTGCATCCAAAAACTTTAAAGTATGAAACATTTGGTTTTCTTAAATGATAAATTTCAAAAGAGATTTTGAAAGTATTTTTACACAAATAAATACGGTTGGATATGTAGCATGCGGTGTTTACGGCCTTGGCCCATAAGTATTGAGGGAGCCCATATTCACTTATCATAGTCCTAACCATTTCTTGAAGAGTTCTATTCTTCCTCTCAACTACTCCATTTTGTTGTGGAGTTCTAGGACATGACATTTCATGCTTAATTCCCTTTTCAACACAATAAGTCATGAAGAGTTGGTTGACAAACTCACCACCTCTATCACTTCTTATCCGTAAAATCGAAAATCCTTTTTCTTTTTCAACCCTTTTTTGAAAAATCTTAAAATGCGAAAAAGTTTGATCTTATGCTCCAAAAAGAAAACCCAAGTGAAACGAGAGAAATCATCAACTAAAACAAAAAACATATTTATTTTCATTTAAGCTTTTAGTTTTAGTTGGTCCAAAAGATCCATGTGAATCAATTCTAATGGCCTAGATGACATGATATCCTTGATTGGTTTGAAAGAAGACTTGGTTTGTTTCCCAAGTTGGCACGCACCACAAATGCGGTCTTTTTCAATCTTCAAACAAGGAATACCCTTCACCAATTCCTTAGAATTTATTCTATCAAGGTGATCAAAAGACGCATGGCCTAATCTTCTATGCCATAACCATGAAATCTCATCAAAAGCATTTAAACATTTAGTAGAGTAATCCAAATTAAGCATATCAATAATATAGACATTATTTTCACGAAATCCAGTGAGAATACAATCATTGGTTTTACAATCAAAAATTTTGCAAGAAGATTCATCAAACACAACTTTGAGACAACAATCACATAGTTGACTAATACTAAGCAAATTATGTTTAAGCCCATCAACAAGAACTACATTTTCAATTAAAGGAGATGCACCAATCTTAATGTTACCTATACCGATAATGGTGCCCTTGGAGTCATCTCCGAAGGTGACAGTGCCACCTTCAATATACCTTGATAGGGTGTGAAATTGTTGATGTCCCATGTCATATGCCTTGAACAACCACTATCAAGGTACCACCGCTCCTTACGTCTTGGAGTCTTGGTGTGTACCTACATCAAATAATTTAAGACTTGATTTTGGTACCCATATTTTCTTGGGTCCTAAAGCGTTAGTGTTTCGAACCCAAACAAGATTATTTGTACTATTTATATGATCATAACAAAATTTAGCTAAATGACCATTCCGGCCACAATAAGTAACATTTATAAATTCTTACATATTTAAAAGCATAATGAGCATGTGGTTTATGAACATGTGATTTGTGAGCATGAGGTGTTTTAGCATGATTGACATGTGATGTGTTGACATGATGAACATGTGGAGTTTTGGCATGAGATGTTTTATCATGTTTAGCATGAGTAGTATGCATATGCTTCTTTGACAACATTTCTTCTAATTTAGTATTATTAAAAGCACATTCTTTTAAAATATTTCTCAAATCATTTATTCTAGTTTTTAACATGGAAAACTCATTTTCATCAATTTTAGGATATTTAGCTTTACAAGCAACTCTATAGGCATCAAAATCTCTTTGTGTTGAAATAAGAATAGAAGATAATTCATCTTTTTCTTTTGAAGAAATGGCAATTTAACTTTTAAGCATTTCAT
Organism: Agave tequilana; assembly: GCA_038442645.1. Taxonomy (NCBI): domain Eukaryota; kingdom Viridiplantae; phylum Streptophyta; class Magnoliopsida; order Asparagales; family Asparagaceae; genus Agave; species Agave tequilana. Next base: position 149,181 of record JAVJIF010006217.1, on the reverse strand, counting down.
TTTCCTTTTTCAATTTTGAACAATCTTCCTTTTTAGCATCAAAACTTTATGAAAGTTCAATGAAAGCTTATAATAACAATTCCTTACTTATTTCACTATCATCATCAAGTGGTTGTGTAGTTACCTTGGGTGTGTTTGCCATGAAACACACATTTGTCGTGTCGACTTCATCTTCGGATTCACTTTCCGAATCCCAAGTGGATTTGTACACCTTCTTTTCAACCGGCTTATTTTGCTTCAAGGAGGAAGAAATCTTTTTCTTGAAATCTGGACAATCGGCCATGATGTGTCCGGGTTTCCGACAGTTGTAGCATATGATCTTTTTCTCCTCCTTCCCTTCCCATTGCCTTCTATAGTTGAGCTTATTCTTGCGGTACATTCTCTTTACATTTCTCACAAGAAGAGATCGCTCTTCATCATCTTCTTCATCTTCTTTATCATCATAGTTGGTGGAGGAAGACTTGAAAGCTATAAACTTTTTCTTTTGAGGTACGGCTTCTTCTCTAGCCTTTTTCTCAATCTTATGAGTCTTTAGATTTTCAATAAGACTTATGAGCTCCATCTCATCTTTGTCATTCAATTCCTTTAAGGTGGTAGCTTTGACTTCCCATGATGAAGGGAGAGGACGAATCACCTTCCGCACCTTTTGGTCGTTGCTTATTTCATCACCTAGAGAAGAAAGAGCATTTGTAATCTTAGTAAACTTAGTAATCATATCTTCAATAGATTCATTTTCTTGCATTTTAAAACTTTCATATTGGAACGCAAGAGATCTATCTTAGCTCTCTTGACTTGTGATGTTCCCTCGTGAGTGACCAATAAGTGTTGCCAAATCTCATAGGCAGATTTGCAATGGATAACCCGTGTTAAGTCATCCTCATTCAAAGATAAAAGTAGGGCATTTTGAGCCTTTGAATTAGCATCAAATTCCTTGGAGGTAAGTTCGGACCAAGTGTCCTCCTCACCTTCGGGTTTACTAAAAGGCTTGGTCAAAGACTTAGCAACTAGACTACCTAGAGATTATAGAAAAATGCTTATCCTAACTTTTCATATGGGAAAGTTGAGTCCATCAAATTTGGGAGGGGTCTTAATGTTATCGGCCATCTTTACTAGTGTATGAATGAAGATATGAAATAGTGATTAGTAATTTATAGGATCTCTCTAAAGATGTGAATCTAAAAACTAAAGTCCTAGCTCTGATACCAATTGAAATCATCTAGAGGGGGGGTGAATAGGTGATTATGCTAATCAATGCACAAATTTAAAAAAATGAGATGATGCAACAATCACTCAAAGTAAGATTAGAAGTCGAATACACCGTGAAGGGCTCTGAACTCCTTCCTCGTGATTCCTCTAAATAAGAGTTTGAGGTGCGCAATGCAATCTTGTTGTGAGAGTATTGATCGACAATATAAGAATGAATGGAAAGTGATTGGTAGTGAAAAATGCATTTTTATCATAATATTTACCATCACATTTTCATATTTATTCATTTAATTCTGCACATTTATTAATATTTTGTGATTTATTGTGTGCAGGCCTCGAAATAATAAAAGAAAGAATTAAAGCTTAAAAAGAGCCCAAAAGCCCATATTTAAAGCCCAAGTGTAAATGTGCAAATATCAATTGTCAAAGTGCAAATATACAAGGGCCAAAGTTGCAAATATTAAAGAAGAGGGAAGGATAGACTTCTATCCAACCCTAAACACTTGCAGATGAGGATAAAAGCCAAAGAAGAGAGTGCAAAGATAAGAAATTCGTGGATAAAGATATTGGGAGATTTGAGATCTAGATAACTTGATCTCTAAGTTATCTCGAAATCCCAAGATAAAGAGCCAGGATCAAGCTTCCAGAAGAAAACGACCAAATGGACGGACCAGGAGAAGCCACGCGCCAAAGCGCGTGGCCAGCAGCCACTGTAGTGCCGCGAAAACGCGGCCCAAGCCGCGTTTCTGCGGCAATTTGGTCTTATCTGACTACCAGATTTCGTGGAGGTGTTCTCCTCCTCAAGGTACGTATCAATTCATGCTTGCCAAAGCTTGATGATCTAATGCGAACATGGGACTGAGATCAATCCTATGCTTTATGCGTTCATGCCTCCAAAGCAAGGTAGAAAGTGTTAAGATTTCATGTTATTCTTCAACCAAGGTTAGTATTTCTTTTATTTTCTTTTCTTTTCTTTTCTTTTCTTTTTGTAGATTAAATCACAACTCTTCTCCAAATTCTTTCTTTGCCGACTCATTGTAAAATACCACCTTCTTCTTATCTTAACTTAAAAATAAATAATTTTTAGAGTAAAACTTACAAACGCTTCCATCGCTAGTCCCTCCCTGAGGATCATAACCCGCATAGCCTTGCTACAGCGGATTCGAATTGAACACTTGCACACCTTTAATTCTTAATCTAATATTTCATATTTTGTGTGCAGGTAAAAATTGTAATAAAAAATTTGGCGCCGTTGCCGGGGAGGGACGGTAAGTTTTTCTTTAAATAAAAAAATTTTAACTAATTCTTTTATTCTTTTTCTGTCTGCAGGTTTGGAGAACAGAAATACAACAGCAGAATTGGACATATTGCAACTCTGAGCCTCTGCCCTCGAAGGCAGAGCAACAGAGACTACTGGTTTGCCGCGAAAATGCGGCAATAGCCGCGGATCCGCGGCAACAGTAGAGAACTACTGATCCAAATTTTTGCAGGTTTCTGCAAATTGCAAATACCGTTTTCTGCTCTGCTAATTTTGTTCTGTGATAAACCTGTATACTGCTAATTAATTCAACAGTAAATTAATTGTTGTTAAAGTTAAAAATTGATTAGACGTTTGCATATTAGGCACGTGTCTTTTCAATTATTTTATTTTACTGTTGAAGAGTGCTGGAGCAAGGTACGTACGCATTGCATGTAGAATAGGACTCATCTCTTGGTTGATTTTCTGCTTTGAGTGAATCTTATCTACTTATCTTGTACACTTGCACTAATTCATCTTAAGGGCATAACCCATTAACAAGATAAGGTGGGGATTTCATCACCCTTCCTTAGCCCAAAAATCACATCCCAAGCACTCACTAACCCAAGCCTAACTTAAAAATTAGTAGACGTCGGCCCTAGGGACACTCGGACTCAATTAGGAGATTATCCTAAGGGGGAATGGTGTTGGAAGTTGCCTCCTGCCAAATCAGTGTCTAGGAAGGGGATTGAGGGCCGAAAGCCCGAAGAGTGGTGGTTATTTAATTAAGGAACGTCTTTGACGGAAAACCTCCCACCACTCTTGCCCCGACCTGGCTGATTAACTTGTGGTCAAAGTCTACACCCTACCTCCCGTGGACAGTCTAACCAGTTAGGAGTCGTCTAGGTCTAGGTCTACCCTAACTTAGGTTAGAATTTTTTTTCTTTTTTGTTTGATTATTTATTTTTTTTCTCTTTGTTTGTGTTTGTGTGATATGGCATATAATAATTTTTTCAATTTTAATTCATATTACACACTTAACTATTTTTCGGATATTACCAACCCGGCATATCATAATTTTGATCAACCTAGTGTGCCGGAATGGTCTTATCCGAATGACTATAACCCACACCCCCCATCTTATAACTATAATTTCCATAATAATTTCAACTCGTCACAGAGTTCATGGGGTTTCGAGTCCCCCGAGTCTAATCTCAACCAAATTGTCCTTCATATCCATCTAGTCCACATTCTTTCAATGATTCATACTTAGATCCCCCCCATTCAGAATAGATTACCATCTATCGGGAAATGATAAGTATGCATGAGTCCAAGCAACAATTACCATCTATCGCAGACATGATAATGCGTGAGTCCACCAACTCACAACTTCATCATGATTACACTTCCTCTTTTCAAGTCCAATCACAACATGATGCACCTATCGACTATGAAAGGATGCTTGCTGCCATGACTCAGGCTAGATTAGTCCGTGATCGTGACATAGATCTGATGGTTCAATCCTTACGTTCTCACCGTTCGGCCATTTCTGATATCACAGACCACTCTCTTAGAGCCGACGAACCAAGTTGCTTTGGACAACAAGATTCTAATTCAGTGCCATCATGTGAACTTGCCGAAACTTCAAATTTTGATAACTTGGCAAGTTTTTCCTTTCCTGAAATAGATCTTGAGCATGAATATGATCATGAACCCCAACTTGATGATTCAATTTTACTTCCTGATTCAATAATGACTCCGGTGTCTCCACCTGATTTCACTTTTCCCGAGTCAACATTGGATCCTGTTCCAATTCATCATGAAATTGAATCACCCATTCTAGATGATCATATCGAACTTGACCAATTTTACAATCTTGAAAATCCTATGGATAAATTGGCAAGTTCTTTTTATTATATTGAACCCAATGATATATGTGACCTAGATTCTCAAATCTATGATCAAGTTAAAATTCCTGAATCATTATTGACTCCTGTTCTGTTACCTGAATTAGGTAATATTTTAGAGTCAGTTTTGATTCCCACACCTATCATTCCTGAACTTGAATCACTAACATTGAGTCACATGCCATTGTGGGAAGATGATTGTGGACTTGAGCTTAAACTTATTGATTTGGACCCACTTCCTGAACTTAGCCCGATTCCTGAGCCCTTACTTGATTTGAGCTTCTTCCCTGAGTCGGTATTCGTTCCCGCACCTATAATGTCTAAGTCAATAATTCCATCTTTCCATACTCCATTTTGGGACAAGGAGGTTGACACAATTAACTCTGAAATTTATTATGAATTTGGAAATTTGATGGGGTGGAAATTTTAAAAAATAATCACACATACATTTTCGTGGGTTATACAAGAAAAATTTTTGGTGGGTTCCTCCATGAAATACTATACTATCTTGATTGGGTAGCAACGCTTGGCCCAATTAGACCACCACCGGAACCACCACCTTAAGGTAACTTCTGCCTTCCCTTGTTCTTTTTCATGCATATATGCATTCATTCATACATTGAGGACAATGCATGAGATAAGTGTGGGGGTAGGCTTTACTAACATACTAACATAGTTAGAAACTAACAAAAATCTGCTAATAAAAAAAAATCTGAAAAAAAAACTTATAAAAAGGACATATTTTGACTTATCTTTTGAAAGAAATCTAAGTTAGTCTTAAGAATTAGGAAAATCATGATTAGGATTTCTAAAAACTTGGTCAAAATAAATAAATTGTTGAATTTTTAGGTATAGGAGGAGAAATTGAATAAGTAGTTAGTCTTGATTTTTACCTTAATGAAATTTGCATACCTAATGCATATCTAGGATTCTAAGACAAAGACCCTTGTGCTTCATTAAAAAAATATCCTTAAAAAAAAAAATTTCACCAATTAAGCTGGATACATGTGCCTCAAGAAGCATAAGTATTCACGCCTAAAGGTGAGTAATATAAAATAAAGTCCTTAATTTTGGGGCCTAGTTCACTCGAATTTGAGTCCGCGGGGTGTTTTCTCACCTGGTGCCCTAAAGCTAACCGGTTTGGGAGTCATCGACTTTAAATTCGCTACATGGGTGGATTAGAAAGCCTAATAAAACTAAGAATATGAGATATGTATTAACACATCTAAGAGTCAATTAGTTAGGTATGAGGGCCTCAAGAAGCCTTGATGCTTACATGAAAGAAAATTAGATGAGTTATACATATTAAAAAAAAAAGGAAGAGAAAAAATAAAGAGGCATGAGAGTCCAAGTTAAGGAATTCCTAGCCAAGTTACAAGGATGCATATGATTTTTGGTAACGAAAAAGACTATATTAGAAGTTCAATTTTGACCCTTACCTAAAATGGATAACAATTTACTTTATAAAGACTAAGTCTAAGAATGAATAAAAATGAGGATCCTAAAAACTTATAGACTACTTAGTCTTTTCAAAAGTATTTCAAATATTTCCTTTTTATGGATTTTGTGGGTGTAATCCGCTGAAAACCCTCGCGAGACAACACTCGTCCTCTAGGGTAACCTAGAGGTTTAACGGCTTGTTGCACGTGCTAAGTGCAATCGTGATTCCTACGAAAGTGAGTTAGGTTAGATTAGTTTTTCTTTTCTTTTTCTTCTTTGTTTTTACTCGAGGACGAGCAAAAAGATAAGTGTAGGGGTGTGATTGGTAGTGAAAAATGCATTTTTATCATAACATTTACCATCACATTTTCATATTTATTCATTTAATTCTGCACATTTATTAATATTTTGTGATTTATTGTGTGCAGGCCTCGAAATAATAAAAAGAAAGAATTAAAGCTTAAAAGAGCCCAAAAGCCCATATTTGAAGCCCAAGTGTAAAAGTGCAAATATCAATTGTCAAAGTGCAAATATGCAAGGGCCAAAGTTGCAAATATTAAAGAAGAGAGAAGGATAGACTTCTATCCACCCTAAACACTTGCAGATGAGGATAAAAGCCAAAGAAGAGAGTGCAAAGATAAGAAAATTCGTGGATAAAGATATTGGGAGATTTGAGATCTAGATAACTTGATCTCTAATTTATCTCAAAATCCCAAGATAAAGAGCCAGGATCAAGCTTCCAGAAGAAAACAACCAAATGGACGGACTAGGAGAAGCCACGCGCCAAAGCGCGTGGCCAGCAGCCACTGTAGTGCCGCGGAAACGCGGCCCAAGCCGCGTTTCTGCGGCAATTTGGTCTTATCTGACTACCAGATTTCGTGGAGGTGTTGTACTGGGACTCTGACTCCTTCTGCACCTATAAATACCCCCTGCAGTGCAACGTACAGAGCGTCCAGCGCAGTACAGGGCCAAAATTAGGGTTTCTTCTAGGTTTTCTTCTTTTGTAATTAGGTTTTTCTTTTAATTTTCAAGAGAGAGAGAGGCTTATGTTGAGCGTGACACTGATGTACCTTCCTCTTCTCTGCCATTGTACTGATTAATAAAGGTAATCTTTTCTTTTGTTTTTATGTCATTGCTTTACTTTTCTTTTTGTTTTCTTTTTCTTTTCTACTTTATTTCTCTTTGATCTATGTTGATTGTATATGAGCATGCAAGTGATTTCTAAAGCACAAATATAACGAGTCTTAGCGAGAGCCAACGATATTTCATGGAGATGTTCTCCTCCTCAAGGTACGTATCAATTCATGCTTGCCAAGGCTTGATGATCTAATGCGAACATGGGACTGAGATCAATCATATGCTTTATGCGTTCATGCCTCCAAAGTAAGGTAGAAAGTGTTAAGATTTCATGTTATTCTTCAACCAAGGTTAGTATTTCTTTTATTTTATTTTCTTTTCTTTTCTTTTCTTTTTGTAGATTAAATCACAACTCTTCTCCAAATTCTTTCTTTGCCGACTCATTGTAAAATACCACCTTCTTCTTATCTTAACTTAAAAATAAATAATTTTTAGAGTAAAACTTACAAACGCTTCCATCGCTAGTCCCTCCCTGAGGATCACGACCCGCATAGCCTTGCTACAGCGGATTCGAATTGAACACTTGCACACCTTTAATTCTTAATCTAATATTTCATATTTTGTGTGCAGGTAAAAATTGCAATCAGAAAGCAAGTAAATAACACAAATAAACCAATCGCAAACACAGAGATTTGTTTCGAGGTTCGAGCACCCAGCTCTACGTCCCTGCCTTCACTCAGAGAGATTTCCGATCCACTAGAACTTTCACAAAGGATTACAACCACAAGGGAGTACCCAACTCCTCAATCACACTCCTCTAGTCCAGAGGTAGTGGAGCCACAAATACAATAATCTCTTGGTGATCAAAAGACCACAAACTCTCTTTTGAAAAACTTTTCTTTACAAAACCCTAGAGAATAATGTATAGGATTGAAGCTCAAGGTTTGCAAGTGAAAAATAAAAAAATTTGAAGAGAGTTTAGAATCAAAAACTTCAGAGAAAAATCAGAATTTTGAGCACAAAAACTGAAAGCAAAACTTCTTTTAAAGAGACTCAAGCTTTGATTTCTTTTTGCAAAAATTGTTTTGTTTCTCCTCACCCCTAATCACCCCTATTTATAGGATAAAGGTAGGGATTTAACGGTAAACTATAATTTTGATTAAATAGGAAAGATTAGACCCAAAACTAACCATAAACCTCGTTTGAAGAATAAAAATACGTTTTAAAACGTGTTTAATAAACTAGTCGTTTAGGCTGAGAAAACGCTCTCGGTCGACCGGCCGGTCGAAAATATTTGACCGTTGCCAGCCCACGGTCGACCGCCCGGTCGACCGTCCCAAACAGAGACTAGGGTGCTTTCAGTTGGCCGAAGTTCGGTCGACCGATATGGGGTCCGGTCGACCGAGTAATGTGCACACATGCACGCACCCAACGGTCAGAACTGCGGTCGACCGCTCGGTCGACCGTTTTGACCTGAAAAAGAGCCGGTCGACCGTCCGGTCGACCGCAACAAGTCAAAATAGTATATTTTGAAAAATATTTTTGAAGACAAGTTAATTTTGAAAATTTTATTTTGTCAAGACTAAGTACACTACATAAAATAGAGTTTGCAAATACTGAAATAGACATATTAAAATATTTTATACAAGAGAAAAACAATAATCTTTTTGAAAATCATGTGCAATTTGCGTGTGGGTTGAATTTGAGCTTCAACACTATATATTATCCTTTAACAAACTAAAATATAAAAACTATAAAGAAAGAAGTCTCTGAACCACGTTGCCGAGCTAGAGCCTCCTCTCCTATAAAAGAGTTCTCTTGCGCCATCAACCTATCAACATGCTTTTAGCGCAATTAACCTTGCAATATGCTTAAAGCCATCAATACTTGTTCAAACCTGAAACTCATTCTAAAATAACTTATTAGTACCAAATAGCTTCTATGTGTTTTGTTATCATCAAAACTTATACAAATAGAGAGTGTAACCTTTTGGGCCAACACCTTAGTGGTGGATGTAGTCAGAACTTAATGAATCATATCAATGGATACATCACTATTAAAGTGTTTAGGTGGGAAAACTGAAAATCACCTAGAGGGGGGGTGAATAGGTGATGGCTATACTTAAAGGCAAATAATGCAGAATTAAAAATAAATTATCAATAAACACAAACAATTAGATAAATCTTGCAATAGAGTAAGCAATATAAGTGCAGGTAAAGTAAGAGAGTAGAGTTTAGAGAGATTGTGGACAATCGCAAACACAAGAATATGTTTCGAGGTTCGAGCCACCGCTCTACGTCGCCGCCTTCAACACGATGAAGGATTTCCACTATGAGCGGCCCACCGGATCGTCAATCAATTACAAGTTCTCACTAGAACTCTTCGGACACACTTGTCCTCTCTCACGGTGCCGCAACACCAAATTGGAGCTCACTAGCTTGCTCGAGGCCGCAACCTCTACAACTTCTCAATCGAAGAAAACAGTGATCAACACTTGACCACAAAGGTAGCTCACAAGCACAACCCTACAACCAAGATGAGGAAATGAAACACTTGGGATTGTGTATTACTAAATATCAAGTAGAGAAGTAAAGGAAATGGTTTAAGTTAAAAATACTAAAGCTTTGGAAATAGTTGGCTCAAGAAAATTCTTTTTGCTTTGAAAAAATTGATATGGCTTGTAAAATCTTGTTCTTGAGTTGTTTCATACTCCCCCTATTTATAGGAGATGAAAATGAGGTTAGAAAACCCAATAGATCTGTTGGGAGAAAACCCAATAAAAGACAAAATAGAATCTGCCCGTTGGGAGCTAACTCAGCAGAGTTTTCTGCTGCAGGTCGATCGTTCGGTCGACCGCCAACGGTCAGATTTTCGACCATTGGGAAAGCGGTCGACCGGCCGGTCGACCGTGGATCCGAAACAGAGAGTTAAAACTCTCTGTCGGTCGACCGTCCCGGTCGATCGAAAAAACAGAGCACTGCTCTTGCTTCTGGTTGACCGGTCAGTCGATCGCAGTGCACGCCTGCACATTGGTGCACGTCGGTCGACCGTCCGGTCGACCGACAGAGCAGTTCAGCTCTGCCAGCGGTCGACCGGACGGTCGACCGGAAAAGGGCAAAGATCAGGTTTTTGAAGATATTTTAAAGTCAAAATTTTTCTAATAAAATTTCTTTTAATATGTAGATACAAAATAGAGTTCTAGGTCTTTGAGCAAGGAGAGTGTGATCATAGATTAACACCAAATAATTTAGAACTATATTTTGATAAAAATCTTTTCTAAAAATAAAACTGGGCTTTCCAAAACTTGTTTTTCCGAAACATGATTTTTTGAAACTTGGTTTTTCTGAAACTCGGTAAGAAATCAGGGAATAAAATTTTGTATGAAAACACTAAAGGATTATGAAATGTGTGTGTGTGACAATCCCAAAAGCTATCAACTTCTTTCATCTTGGTTTTGACAAATATCTATAAATCCTAACTAAAATGGAAAACGGTAAAGATACAAATCTTGAAACAGTCTTCTTGATATGCTTGATCCTTGAGCTCTTCTAGTGCGCGAGGCTCTGAGATCTAAATCTTCTTGGCTTCCAAATGTGTGAGTCTTGTGTTGGAGCCGAAATGCATCACAATATTTTCCTGAAACTTAATTAAACACTTTTGTTAATACCTAACTACATATGGTTTGTTATCATCAAAACTAAGGGCAAATGGTCTTTGGGCCAACAATCTCCCCCTTTTTGATGATGATAATTATTTTTCATTACTGATACTAATATTTTCGTTACTGGACATGTGAGCTATTGATATGCAATGTGTGGACTCCCACATCTATTGATTCTCATTTCCTGTTATCTTGTTTCATGCTATCAACAGAGCTCACGTCCTGTTTCGTGTTACATGTATCATGTACTGTTCTTGTTCCTGATACCTTGTGTACATTCAATATATTAAATATAAGATGGGATTGGGAGAGACTTGACGGTTGACTAGATCTTGTCGGGTGGATGTCTGGATCCATTGTTTGTCCCATTGCAGGGGACAGGGTAGTGCTGGCTACCCACCGTTATAGCTCATGAGCTCCCGTTTCCCGTTATGTTATTAGCTCATGGAGCTCCTGTTTCCCGTTACTTATTTCACCTTAGCGGGTTGGCCCCTAGTCTCAGCAGCCAGGGAGTCTTGGTAAGGCCATGATCCCGGGTATACACAGGATACATACACCCGATTAGAGCTCCTTGACCATTGAGTTTCCAAGTAACATAATAAAGTGGTATAAACAATAGTGACGTCGGGAACACTTGTTATTTGGTCACTCTCTCGTTTGGATAATGGTACCTGTATGCCATGTCCGGATGGGTTCGACTGGAGTACGGACTCTAGTATGAACTGCCAGTAGTATGGGACACTGGAAGAGATTGATTAACATATCAGGTGGTATTGATTGTTATTATTGTATAAAGAACATGACTTACTTGATACATGTATACTATTGTTTCGTTGTACTTGTTACTGTTCCTGATACGCTATCCACGATCATGTTACGTGTATACGTTGTTACATTGCCTGGTACAGGTTACACTTTCTGTTATAGCACACTACTCTGCATACCATGTATTGTACTGTTCCATATATTCTTCGTGCATACACCATGCTTGTACACTCATGATACTATAACAAGATTATTCATGTTTCACACTGACACCGTCAGGTTACTATTATGGTATCCACAATCATGTCACCTGTATACCTTATTACACTTCTTGATATTTGTTACATTCCATGTGGTAACACACTCATGTATATGTATACTCTGTATTGCATATTTTTACTTTATGTATACGTTATAGCTTTCATTACTGTATATGCACAACACAGTAGTATGGTTGTGTTGCATACTGTACATCTGCATGTTCATGTCCATCACGTCATTACTATACCACGGTATGTATTATATAAAACTGGAGACTACTGTAGACATGACCCGATGATAACATGCTAGTTTATGACACCATGCTAGTAGACATGTACATATACATGATGGTATTAACATATGACATTTTATGTTTCTACTGATTATTAAATTCCTATTATATGGTATCACTGATACATAAACATGTATTATATATTATTATCGTGCTTGTATTACTATAGTACATATTACTGTCTCCTTCATTTTATCACTCACTAGGTCGCTTTCTGACGACCCTGGGTTTGCGTGCCCAGGTTGGATATCCGAGTTATCATCCTGTTAGATATGTTATTGGATTCACATAGGAGACTCATCATCGAGACCATTCATAGGTTTCTTTGTGATTTATTTATGTTATCTTATTTATCCCTATTTTCAAATCTGTTATGATCACTAACACTTTTCTGCAGGTATCCTTGTACTTATTTAATGCTAAAACTCTTGTATATATGGAGGCTATATCCTGTACTGAGGCTTAACGTACGTACGTGAGGGTATCTCTGTCCTGCGTATGTACGTCGCCATAACGTCCCCGTACTTGCGGGAACGGGGCATTACACCAAATAAAGGGGATCTCCCTAAGGTGGTTAAACCAAAAGCTAGGGTTAGGCTCTGATACCAATTGAAAATCACCTAGAGGGGGGGTGAATAGGTGATGGCTATACTTAAAGGCAAATAATGCAGAATTAAAAATAAATTAGCGATAAACACAAACAATTAGATAGATCTTGCAATAGACTAAGCAATATAAGTGCAAGTAAAGTAAGAGAATAGAGTTTAGAGAGATTGTGGACAATCGCAAACACAAGAATATGTTTCGAGGTTCGAGCCACCGCTCTACGTCCCCGACTTCAACATGATGAAGGATTTCTACTATGAGCGATCCCACCGGATCGTCAATCAATTATAAGTTATCACTAGAACTCTTCGGACACACTTGTCCTCTCTCACGGTGTCGCAACACTAACTTGGAGCTCACTAGCTCGCTCGAGGCCCCAACCTCTACAACTTCTCAATCGAAAAAAGGTGACCAACACTTGATCATAAAGGTAGCTCACAAGCACAACCCTACAACTAGATGAGGAAATGAAACACTTGGGATTGTGTAGTGCTAAATATCAAGTAGAGAAGTAGAGAAAATGGCTCAAGTTAAAAATACTAAAGCTTTAGAAATAGTTGGCTCAAGAAAATTCTTTTTGCAAAGAGGCTAAACTTTGAAAAAGTTGATATGAGGCTTGTAAAATCTTGTTCTTGAGTTGTTTCATACTCCCCCTATGTATAGGGATGAAAATGAGGTTAGAAAACCCAATAGATCCGTTAGGAGAAGACCCAACAAAAGACAAAACAGAATCTGCCCGTTGGGAGCCAACTCAGCAGAGTTTTCTGCTGCTGGTCGACCAGGCAGTCAATCGCCAACGGTTAGATTTCCAACCATTGGGAAAGCGGTCGACCGGCCGGTCGACCGTGGATCCCAAACAGAGAGTTAAAACTCTCTGTCGGTCGACCGTCCCGGTCGACCGAAAAAAATAGAGAGCACTGCTCTTACTTCCGGTCGACCGCAGTGCACGCGTGCACATTGGTGAACGTAGGTTGACCGCCCGGTCGACCGACAGAGCAGTTCAGCTCTGCCAGCGGTTGACCGGACGGTCGACCGGAAATGGGCAAAGATCAGGTTTTTGAAGATATTTTAAAGTCAAAATTTTTCTAATAAATTTCTTTTAATATGTAGATACAAAATAGAGTTCTAGGTCTTTGAGCAAGTAGAGTGTGACCATAGATCAACATCAAATAATTTAGAACTATATTTTGGTAAAAATCTTTTCTAAAAATAAAATTTGGTTTTTTCAAAACTTGTTTTTTCGAAACATGATTTTTTGAAACTTGGTTTTTCTGAAACTTGGTAAGAAACCAGGTAATAAAGTTTTGTATGAAAACACTAAAGGATTATGAAATGTGTGTGTGTGTGTGACAATCCCAAAAGCTATCAACTTCTTTCATCTTGATTTTGGCAAATATCTATAAATCCTAACTAAAATGGAAAACGGTAAAGATACAAATCTTGAAATAGTCTTCTTGATATGCTTGATCCTTGAGCTCTTCTAGTGTATTAGACTCTGGGATCTAAATCTTCTTGGCTTCCAAATGTGTGAGTCTTGTGTTAGAGCCGAAATACAATACAATATTTTTCCTGAAACTTAATTAAACACTTTTGTTAATACCTAACTACATATGGTTTGTTATCATCAAAACTAAGGGCAAATGGCCTTTGGGCCAACAAAAACCACCTTGTTTGGTGAAATAGAGATTAATTCAATAAGTTTTGGTAACTATCTCTATCTTTCACTTAATGTTTTTAGAATTTCATGTTATGTATGTTTTATTTATATATTTAGATGCAATTTTTGTTAAAACATGCAATGCACTTGTATAACTTTTGAGATACACCCTTGATTTTGTGCTTAAATATATTTCATATCCTTTGTGCACTCATTTGTATTTTGAATATGTGTGTACATGCTAGTTTTGATGATTCTTACATTTATAAATATATTTGATTTATAATGTAATTTTGGTCTTCTTGAGTTATATACATGATTTCTTATGAGATTGTTTTATTGACTTTGCTTCATTTATGTGTAAATTTTATTAAAACTATAAGATATACATTTAGTATTCTTGAGTCACTTGATTTTTATGTCATATATCCCATGTATAGTCAATTTATGTTTTGACATATATGTATGATCTAGTTTTGATAAAACTTATATATACCTTGAAGTTTATTTTATTTTTGTCTCATGTATTTCTTGAATATCTCATTGGTGAATATGTTTGATGATTTGAGGATTTTGCTTCTACTAATCATGATAAATGTTAGTGAATCATGTCTTTACAAATCATTTTTTTATATGTCTTAGTTTAAAAAAAATTCACATTAGTTTTATTTTATCTTCTTAAATGTGTTATTTACATCAATTTAGTACACTCAACTTTATGTTTACTCATAATTTTGTGTTTATAAGCTTGCATGTGTTATATAGTCATTGAGTGATGATTCTTGTGCAATTAACATGTTTCATAAGATTTATATGATTGATTTCATATTTGAAATATTTTGAACTAACTTTCAAAAGTAGTCCTTTTATCTTTACCTGGTGGCGTTTCCAAACTACTCAACTATTTTCAAATTATTGTTTTTGAACAACTGTCACCCTTGTGAGCGGTTGGTTGGGTGAGCATACATAGTTATTACTTGATTATCTTCTTGACATATGCATGTTAGGTTGGTATTAGTGAGTAAGTTATACACATGATTTTTAATCCTCGTATACTCATTCTTATTTATCAATATATGTATGCTTCATATTTCAAGTGGTATTGAATTTTCATTGGCATCATACATATATATGATTTACTGTGTATATTTTTTGAACAATGTTCATACGTGTTTTTACAGCACAAATGATTTCATGCTAAGTTTATGTTCATTTTTAATTAGTATCATCATTTCTAAAGCTTATGCATTGATTTGGTGTTTATTTCAAGGGAAAGAAATTTCTTAATTTATATTAGAATCTACGTTCATGTTTATTTAAAAAAATATTTGATTTATGCTTATTTACAAGTGTTGACAAATGATAATTATGAGACACGCTCATTATTCTTGATATATGACTTTTTGTATACTCATTCATGATTGTTTATATATGTATGTTATAAAATTGATAACAATTTCATACATATATATGGTTGTGCACATTATAGTATTTTGTGCATGTTTCATTCATATTTCATGTATTATTTTTTAGCACAATTATCTATTTATTTGCTCGTATATACTCAAATATATATTGTGGTATCTTTTACAAGCTTATGCATTATTTTTATTAATATTTATAAAAAAGAGGAGAAATTCATTGATTTGACTTTTGATTCCTTCCCTTTTTATCAATAAAAGAAAATGATTTTTTTTGGCAAGTATATTCAAATTTTCAATTGGCGTCAATTATTAGATAATTTGGTATCTACATTTCAATTTTTTTTCCTTGGTATAAATGTCAATTTATTTCAAATCGAGTTGATTTCAATAAGTTTCTATTGGTATTTAATTTTGGAAATTTTTAATTGATATCTATTGTTTTATTTAAAATTGGTATTTGGACTTATGTTTCAAAATTGATATTCGATGGACAAATTTTTATTTTAATTTGTATTCAAAGTATGTTTTGATTTCTTTACTCATTTGTTGATGAAATGACAAAAGGGGGGAAAATTTGGAGTTTTATATATGCATGCTCTTATATTTTATGCATATAGTTGAATGTTTTATTTGTGTTTAGAATCTTAGTGAATATCTTTGTATGTTTATTTAATATGCATGAGTTAAGGGGGTGATTTTATAGAGCTTTCTCTACTCCATGCATTTATAACTTCAAGAGTTTTGTCATCATAAAAAAGGGAGAGATTGTTGGCCCATGGGTCCATGTCTCTAGTTTGATGATGATTAACTCGTGTAGTTATAGTACTAATAATCTTGTAGTGTTTATGTTCCAGATATTGATCAAGATTTTAGCCAGTACTTAGCTTTACTAAAAAAAACCTCAAAGCCAAGTTTGAAGCTAACATATGTGATTCAAGAGCTCAAGCGTAAAGATCACATCAAGCATTCAAGATGGAGTCTAACTCTATGAGATCTAATTTGGATCATATTTACTTGGAGAAGATCTACAAGAAGACTTGTATCTTGTGTTTGTGAGTTTAGAATTATTGTAAAGAATAGATTAGTTTTGATTGCTCAAACTTACACACAATAGTTTGATTTTCGGTTTAACCCATTCAGTTTTGTTTTTGATTTCATAAATAGATTTCATAAAAATAAAGTTTACATTGATTTATACGTGTATACCTTTATACTTATATTGTGTTTAAGAAACTTATTTTGATGAGTTGATTTCATGAGTTGATTTTTGTTTTTATCAAAAATATATCTTATAAAATCAGTTTTTATAATTTTTTGTATGACACCATTCTAGTGTTTTGATCATAACTTTTTAATCCAACATTTGATTTATGTAATTTTTGTTGCATTACAAAGTTTACTTAAAGGGCTACAATATCTTCCTATACAAGCATTTCTAAATTACAACATTTAAGGCTTTAAATTTTGATTTTAAAACTGACCGTGTAGCAGAACTGTTGACAACTCATTTATATCTATCGACAACAAGTTATAGAGCTTAACTGGCTATTCTGTATTGGAAACCTGTCTAGTATTTTGATCATAACTTTTGACTCTAATTTTTTTGATATGATTCAAGTTGCATTATAAAGATACCTTAAATGTCTACAATATATTCCTATATGGTTATTTCCAAATTCAAGCATTTTAGTTATCAAATATTACTTTTAAGTTAACCTATGTGCTGAAAATAGGTTTCACAGTTTTAATTGACACCCTTCAGTATTTTGATCATATCTTTCAAACCTAATATCTAATTCATATGATTTTTATCTCGTTAGAAAGATAACTTATAAATCTACAAATTCTTCATATACATTTGTTTACAAATTCCAACATTTTGACCTTTAAAACTATGTATGAGATTTACTTATATGCAGGTTACTTAGCTTGTCGACAACCCAATATAACTGTCGATGGCTCTTGGTCAAAACTTGCTTGTTCTACTTTGTAACGACTAGTTTTGTACTCAAACATATCCAGGTTCTTTCCCAATGGCTATACTTGTGTTTTTAACATTTTTAACATGTTTTTATTACTTGGATTTGCTAAGAATTAGTCTCTAACTTTCTCCTATAAATAGGATTAACTAGAGAGTGTTTTAACAAGAAGTTTTATACAACAAGTTTTTCACAAAAAGTTTTTTAAAAAAATTTATAAAAGTTTTTTTTAGTACTTTTCAATTCTCAATTTCTGTTTCCTCTCACCTACACTTGAGCTTTCATTTCTACCTATTCCATAAGTGAGGTTGTAAGAGGTTTGATTTGTGATCGAGTATTGATCACTAGTGTTAATTCTTTGTAATTGAGTTGTTGTATGTTGCGACTTCGATCGAGCTTGTGGACTTGTACGTTTATGTTCTTGCGGGAACGAGTAAGGAAGCTTATAGCTGTCTGCGGCCCCGAGTAATCTTGCGGGATCAAGTTCAATTGTAACAGAGAGCAATTATAGTGGAATCCTTCATCGTGGTGAAGGCGGGAACGTAGAGCAAGTGGTTAGAACCTCGATAACAATCCTCAATCTTTGCGATTGGCTTGCGTTTGATTTTTGTTACTCTCTTATTTATTTCATTGCTTATATATATATATATATATATATATATATATATATATATATATATATATATATATATATATATATATATATATATATATATATATATATATATATATATATATATGCTTGTTGTTATTCTTGCAAAATAATATTATTTGAACTCTATACATCAAGAAGCAATTGCGCACCTCCACTCTTATTTAAGAAGAATCACGAGAAGTTCAAAGCCCTTCACCGGGTATGCGGTTTCATTTCTTGGTTATGAGTTTGAATTTGTTCATGGTTCATATCCTTGTGTAGAATTATTATTGATAAGTTTTTAATTTCTATATTGATTAGCAAATCACCTATTCACCCTCCTCTAGGTGATTTCAATCCACACATGAACAAAATACTGTCATTGAGCAAAAATGCCGTCACATTCTTGACACCACTAGAGCCATTTTAATATCTGCTTTCGATCCTTATTATTTTTGGGCAGAAGCTTTCCTCATTACTATCTTTCTCATTAATATTACTCCATCTTCCTTGTTAGATGTCACTTCTCTGTATTCTTGCATTTTCAATTCTCAGATTGATTATTCCTCTCTTCATACGTTGTTGTGTGTGTTTCGCCCTTCTTCATGTTCATGAACGTGACAAACTATCTCTAATATAATAAAATACAAATTTCTTGGGTATGGTAGTTCTCACAAAGGGTATCTGTGTTATAATCTGTTAATCGATGTCTACGTATTGCACATCATATTACATTTTTTGAAAATGTTCCTTATTACGGAGCTTCACCGGACTCTGATCTTTCATTTTGTTTAACTTCCTCTTCCTCTGCTGCTTTCACTCCTCAACCTACACCCACATGTACACCGACATTACTAGTGTCATGCCCACTCCCACTACTATACTTGTATCTGGTTCATCTCCATCCAGATATTCTATACCATATGTCACTTCCTTCTCCACGGAGTCACTCCAACTGAAGTCCCCTCTACAACTGTTCTGTCTTCTCCAAGTGCTCCTCCTCTTCCTCGTCGCAATCCTCTACGAGATCGCCAACCTCCTGCTCGGTATAGATCTTTCTTGATGACTTGTTATTCACCTGAGTTTGTATTTTTTCTCATTGCTATACATTTTTTGCAGGTCATATTCTGAGGCTATTAAGTATCCAGAATGGCAACAAGTGATGAATGCAGAACTACAGGGCTTTTCATGACATTCACACCTGGGATCGTGTTCCTTTGCGCTCTGGTGCCAAACTGGTAAGGTACAAATGGATTTACAAGATCAAGATTCGGTCTGATGGATCAATTGACTGATACAAAGACTCCCTAGTGGCCCGTGAGTTTTCGCAGGAATATGACATTGACTATGAAGAGACATTTACTCTAATTATGAAGATGACCTCTGTTCACACTCTTATCATTGTTGCTTCAATTGTAAATGGCCTTTATATTAGATGGATATTAAGAATGTCTTTTTTAATGGTGACTTATCTGAGGTCATGTCCATGCAACCTCCTCCTGGGTTTCTGTTCCAACTAGCCATGTCTGTTGTCCTTGTCGCGCTATCTACAGTCTCAAACAAGCTCCCCATGCTTGGTTTGAGAAATTTTGTCAGTCTCTTCTTTTGTTCGGCTACACAAAGAGTTTTGCTGATTATGTCATATTTTATTGTAGGATCTATAATCAAAGCAACACAACACTAGAGGGGGGGTGAATAGTGTTTAAAAACTGTAAATCAAATTACTTGCAGGAAATAAAATAAACACAAGATAAACTCAAAAAATTCAAACGCAAAGACAAGAGAGTTATCCTGGTTCGGTCCTTGTGACCTACATCCAGTCCCCAAGCAAACCGCTTGAGATTTTCCTTTCCTGATTTGTGTACACCCACAACCAATACCTTGTACACCACTTGACAAACGCCCTTTGTCAAATGTGCACAACTCCTCTTTACACCAAGAGAACAAACACCTTGTACAACTTTCTTCTACTCTCAAGAAGACGCCTTGTACAATGATCTTCTTTGAATGATTACAATGATCCTATAAGCCTTGAGATTGAATGTATTTGTGGACAAGGTTTCTTATAGGAAGGATTTCAGAAATCTTCACAATGGACTTTGGAATTTGGTGAAGAAAACTGAAAGAGAACAAGTTTTCAGAAAACAGAATTTTTTGGACAGAGTTTAAGGCTGAAAACTTTGGATTTGAATTGGTGTTTTGACCCTAGGATAATACCCCTATTTATAGGTGAAATCCATAGTAAGTTAGGGTAGTTATCAGGCCAAATTCAAATTTTGAAACGTTGAAAAACGCACCAGAATTCACCAACTGCACAGCAGTTACCAACTGCTATTAGTCGACTTGAACAGGATATTAGTCGACTAGAAGAACAAAATTTACACTAATTAGTCGACTACAACAAGGGGTTAGTCGACTACCTTTTGGCTGATACAGATACTAAGTTCCTGGATAACTGAATGTAGTCGACTATATATTCATTGTTAGTCGACTAGGTAAGGTGTTAGTCGACTATACAAGTTTGATAAGTCGACTAAGTTTCATGTCAGACAGAAACAGAGAGCAAGGGAATTTTTGTATGGGTTATTAGTCGACTTGGGAAAATCTATAGTCGACTAGAGTATCTGTTAGTCGACTATACAATGGGGTCAAGTCGACTAACTTTCCTGACAGACAACAAACAGAGACTTGGTCAATTGTTTTAGCAGGATCTAGTCGACTAGGGATTTTTGGCACGTCGACTATAGAAGGGGTAGTCGACTATACTATAAGGTCAAGTCGACTAATATAGGTATTTTGTGTGTGTGTTCAAGGCTTTTCACAGATATCTAAAATTACACAAAAAATACCAAATTTGTAACAGAGGTAGAATCATCATAATTGCTTGTCCATCATCAAAATCTCTCTATCAACTTGGTAGGCTTCAACATTCTCCCCATTTTTTATGATGACAACCCATGTTTTGTGATAACTCCCCCTGCAGCAAAACTCCCCCTGCAGTAAATAGGTTATAACAAATGATTTTCCCCTGCAGAAAGTGTTAAGTTGCCCTTCCCTGCATTGTCATATGTCAGTATCCATATATATTTGATAACACATATGTCATATGTCCTTATCACAAAATTTCAGATTATTAGATTCAGAAAACATAGAACATATGATATGAAAGAACACATAGAACATATGAATCAACAGATTGTCAACATAACATAAACAGAGTTTCAACATAACATAACATAACAGAGTTTCAACATAACATAGAGTTCTCCCCCTTTGTCATTAACAAAAAGCAGAAAACACATACATTGAAAAACAGAAAAATACATAAAAAAAAGCAAAAAGATGCAAAAGCAAAAAAAAAAAACACGAAGAAATGCCAACGCCATAATCTTCAAAGGTCGGATCCGGGAGGAGGAGGTGGCGGAAAATGTGTCTTGAGGAGGTTCAGAATCTCTGTTTGAGTTGATGCAAATGAATCCATCTGAAGTTGCATATGCTCAAACCGAGTCATCATTAAAGACTGATTTTGAAGCACTTGATTCTGAGTGTCTTGAAGAACTTGTTGTTGGGCATGAAGAGAGGCAATCTCAACAGACAGTGAATTGTAGAATGCATCAGTATAAGAAGGAGGTGGTTGGTTTGGAGGTGGTTCAGTGAAAGGAGGTTGGGTAGAGAAAGATGGAGGTTGAGTGGGACTATGTGGAGGTGAAGAGGGTTGTTGTGGAGGAGGAGGAGGAATATCAGTAAGTTTCATACGGTGAATAGCAGCACGATCAAACAGTTCGAATACCTTAATGACACTAGTTTCGGAATCAAGATCAACGCGAAATTTCCGAAATACATGTGTCAAAAAAGCTCCATAAGGAAGGAATGAAGTATGTGACTTAACCATGGTATCAAATACAATTTTTGCCCAATTAACATCGAGGCCAGCCATAATTGCATAGACGCAAGTGGCTAACTCTCGTGAATAGTAATTGTAGCTTCCAGTTTTGGGACAAATATTGTATGCAAGGATACGACCTATGAGACGGGGAATTGGTTTTAACTTGTTATTGGTCATAGGTAATCCTTGTCCAGATAGAAAGATATTACTTAAGACTTCCTCATCATCCATGGTAATAGCATCAAGCAAGAGACCGTGATAAGGAATAGACAAGATACGGCCGATTGATTTTGGGGATAATTTAATGTTAATACCTTTAACCAATGAGTAAATATGGATATCGTCCTCATTATCTTCATAGGTTAAATTAGTATAAAACAAGTAAATTAAGAATAGATAGTATCCTTGTCTTGAATCAGTAGAAAACATATGAAACAATCCACAGTTTTGCAAATATGAGACAATGTCATAGTGATGAAAATCCTCATATTTAACAAATCTACCGGGGAGTATTTCTAAGGAGGAAAGTCTAATGTAATCCTCTTCTAGGGCAGGATTCTTTAGAAATGCCCTAAAATCAACTTGGGAAGATGATGATGATGGAGTAAATTTAGTTTTCTTGGACTTAGACAAGGTGAAAACTGAAATTGAAGCAAGATAAGACTAGAAATCAAAGGGAAGTGCTGAGAGTAGAAAGATTTTACCAGAACTGAAGGAAATAGAAGGAAGTAGAAGAGGGTTTACTGCTGCAGAGTTCTTCTCCTTGCTGCTGAAGTCGACTGGCTCTTCGGCTGGAAAGAGAAGTGTGAAGGAAACTAGGGTTTTGAGGAGAGAAGTGTTAGAATGAGTGGTTAGGATCAACCCTGGATTGAAAGCAATGGTGAGGATTAAAAAGGAGTGTTATTGGATCCTTAACTTAAGAAAACGGGTCAGGTTTCGAAGTGGAAAAACTGAAATCAGAACACAGTTTTGTACAGTATTAGTCGACTTGCAGGTTCGTATTAGTCGACTAATAAATAGATTAGTCGACTAGTCAGTTACTATAGTCGACTAATTTTGTAAAAATCAGAAAACGAAGTCTCTGTTTGTGCACATTAGTCGACTGGGTTACTGCAGGTCGACTAGATCTTCTATAAGTCGACTAATAAAAATTTGTAAGTCGACTAATTAAGTAAAAAAATGCCTTTGAAAAATGCTGAAATTTTTTTTTTAAAAATCAGAAAAATTGCAAATACCCAAATCTCTTCGAAATTTTATAAAAGTATCTTCTTTCAGAGGCTTTGTGAATATATCAGCAATTTAATTATCAGTTGATATAAAAGTTAAAGAAATGTCACCTTTTAAAGCATGATCACGTAAAAAGTGATGTCTAATATCAATGTGTTTGGTACGTGAATGATGAACTGGATTTTTAGATAAATTAATAGCACTAGTATTATCACACATAATAGGTGAGTTTGTGATAGTCATGCCATAATCAAGTAGGGTTTGTTTCATCCATATAATTTGAGCACATGCAACACTAGCAGCTATATATTCTGCCTCGGTTGTTGATAATGATACAGAATTTTGCTTTTTACTGAACCATGATACTAGTGAATGTCCCAAAAAGTGACAAGTACCACTAGTACTCTTCCGATCAGATTTACATCCAGCAAAATCAGCATCACTATATGATAGTAAATCAAATGTGCTTGATTTGGGATAAAATAAACCATAATTGAGTGTGTGATTTAAATATCTAAAAATCCTTTTCACTGCTTTAAGATGTGATTCCTTAGGATTTGACTGATATCTAGCACATAAGTATACACTGAACATTATATCAGGTCTACTTGAAGTAATGTATAGTAAAGAACCAATCATACCTCTATAGAGTTTCTGATCAACATTCTTACCATTTTTATCTTTGTCTAAAAATGTCGTCGTACTCATGGGAGTATTCTTATAACCAGAATTTTCCATGCCAAATCTTTTTAGCAGTTCCTTTGCATACTTGCACTGGGAAATGAAGATTCCATCCTTCATTTGCTTTATTTGCAGACCGAGAAAGTAAGTAAGTTCGCCCATGTGGCTCATCTCAAATTCACTCTGCATGGTCTTAGAAAATTCATGACAAAGATTATCGTTAGTAGATCCAAATAAAATGTCATCAACATAAATCTGAATGATTAAGATATCTTTATCAACATGTTTAATAAAGAGAGTTGTATCTGCTCTTCCCATCTTAAAATCAGAATTTAAAAGAAAACTTTTTAATCTATCATACCAAGCACGGGGTGCTTGTTTTAAACCATATAAAGCTTTCTTAAGTTTAAAAACATGGTTTGAAAATTTTTCATGTTCAAAACCTGGAGGTTGTTCAACATAAACAGTTTCCTTAATAATTCCATTTAAAAAGGCACTTTTAACATCCATTTGATAAAGTTTGAAATTCATATAGTAAGAAAAAGCAAGTAAAATATGAATAGATTCAAGCCTAGCTACTGGTGCATAAGTTTCATCAAAATCAATACCTTCTTCTTGATTGTATCCTTGTGCTACTAACCTTGCTTTGTTCTTAATGACTTCACCTGATTCATCGAGTTTGTTCTTAAAGACCCATCTGGTACCGATGACTGGATGATCAGTAGGACGTTGTACAAGATCCCAAACATCATTTCTGACAAATTGGTTCAACTCTTCTTGCATGGCAATGGTCCAAAAATCATCCGCACATGCTTCTTTGATATTCTTTGGTTCAATAAGTGATATGAAGGCAATTTGTGTTATGTAGTTCAACTTGGATCTCGTCTGAACGCCTTGATTTATATCTCCAATAACCAAATCACGTGGATGATTTCTTACTTCAATATATGCTTTCGGTAACTCGGTAGAAGTCTCATCATCCTTAGAAATGTTAGTATCAACAGAAGATATAGCAATATTATCAATAGGAGTATCTATAATATGATCATCATCATGTGGAGAAGTATTAGAAATAGGCTTAGTCAAGGATTCATTAAATTTAACATGTAATGATTCTTCAATAGTAAATGTTTTCTTATTAAATATTCTATATGCTTTACTTTGAGTAGAGTATCCAACAAAAATACCTTCATTGGATCTAGCATCAAATTTATCTAAAGCATCTTTTGTATTTAAGATAAAGCATTTACATCCAAAAATCTTAAAGTAAGAAACTTTTGGAATCCTGTTATAAAACAATTCATAAGATGTTTTGTTTAAAAAAGGTCGAATAAGCACACGATTTAAAACATAACATGCAGTAGCAATAACCTCAGCCCAAAAATATTTTGGTAAATTACTGTCCATAAGCATAGTTCTAGCACATTCTTGCAAAGTCCTATTCTTTCTCTCTACAACACCATTTTGAGGAGATGCTCTAGGAAATGCAAAATTATGTGTAATACCATACTTATCACAGAAATTTGAAAAAGATTCATTCTCAAATTCTCCTCCATGATCACTTCGAATAGTGACTATGTTTAGAGACTTTTGATTTTGAATTCTTTTACAAAAACTTGCAAATTCATCAAAAGTATCATTTTTATTTTTTAGAAAAATGACCCATGAAAAACGTGAATAATCATCAACAATAACAAAAACATATCTACTCTTGTTTAAAGAAGAAAAATGAGTAGGACCAAATAAATCCAAATGCAACAATTCCAAAGGTCTATTAGTAGAAACTAAATCTTTAGATTTAAAAGATGATTTAACTTGTTTTCCTAATTGACAAGAATCACAAAAATAATCCTTTTAAAAGCAATTTTTGGAAGACCTTTAACTAAATCAAATTTAGAAATCTTAGAAATAGTTTTCATATTCAAATGACCAAATCTTTTATGCCATAAAAAATAATCATTATTAGAAGCAAGTAAACATAAGTCATCATTAGATGATATGCAAGATATAGATAATTCATAAATGTTATTGTTACGAAAACCTTTGAATAAAATATCTTTCATGTTAGTATCATAAATAAGACATGCATCTTTTTCAAAAATTATTTTATAACCCTTATCACATAATTGACTAATACTTAATAGATTGTGTTTTAAACCTCTTACCAAAAGAACATTTTCAATAAGGGGTTTTGAAATGTTACCAACTATGCCGGTACCAATAACCTTTCCTTTGTTATTGTCTCCAAATATCACTGTACCTCCCTTTTTGATTTAAACGGAAGACAGTAGTCGAATGTGTCCGGTCATGTGTTTGGAACACCCACTATCAAGTATCCACTTCTCTTTAAAAGGTACCTATAAGATAAACAATTTGTATGGTACCCATCATGATAGGGTCCGAAAAAGATTAGCCTTTAGGAACCCAAATCCAATTGGAATTTGGTTTCCACTTGTTAGTATAAACATAATTCTCAGAATTACACACATCATGTATATAAGATGCAATATAAACATTTTTATCAACATTATTAAGATTCTTAGGAACCTATATATATTTGCATCTAATTCTTTTGAAATAGTATTTCTTTTCACAAAAGAATTATTATTATGAAGATGTGTAGATTTTACAAAATTAGTTTTTGAAAATCCAATACCAACATGAGTAGGTTTATAAATCTTATCTTTTGAAAAACCAAGACCAAATGATTGTTAGACATCTTTTGAGAAGATAATAAAACATTTAAATTTTCTTTTCCTTTATTAAACTTAGTTACATTTTTCAAAAGATCTTCATACTTAATTTTGAAAACAATCATGTCTTTATCTAAAATAGAAATTCTAGAATTTAAAGAAATAGTTTCCTTTTTAAGTAAAAAATTTTCTTTTAAGAAAATTTCATTATCCTTTTTTAAAGATGCAATAACTTTTTCAAAATCTTCATTTTGAGAACTTAGAGAAGATGTTTGAGAAACAAAACATGCATTTTCATGAATGAATCTTTCATTTTCCTTTATTAAGACTTTATTTTTAATCTTTTCATTTTTGAAATTATTAAACAATTCATTAAAAGCTTCTAATAACTCATCACAATCTTGTACCTCGTCTTCTTGAGCCATGAAGCAGATATTGGCAGTTTCCGTTGCTTCTTCTTCGTCAGAGGAAGATGAGTCGCTATCATCCCATGTTGCTTGGAAGGCTTTCTTCTTCTTGTTGAACTTATTGAAGTTCTTGAAGTGTCCTTTTGATTTCATTAATGGACAATCCTTCTTTATGTGGCCTGGTTTGTTACACTTAAAACAAGTAGGAGTATCATTAGTATCTTTATTCTTTTTAAATTTACCTTGTTTTAAGAACCTTTTGAACTTTCTGGATAGCATCGCCATTTCTTCTTCATCGTCATCCGAATTGTCCGTGTCGGAGGATGCATGGAAGGCAAGTACTTTCTTCTTGGATGGAAGTTATTGTTCGTCCTTCTTCCTTTCTTCTAACTGCACTTCATATGCCATTAGATTACCGATTAGGTTTTCTAATGTCATAGTTGAGAGATCATTCGCCTCTTCAATGGCGGTTGTCTTCTTCTCCCATTCTGGTGTGAGTGCACGAAGGATCTTACGAACTCTTTCAACTTGAGTGTAGTCCTTTCAAAGGGATGCTAATGAATTGGTGATGTCGGTGAATCTTGTAACCATTTCGGATATGGTTTCATTCTCCTTCATTTTGAATAACTCAAATCTGTGGACAAGAACAGATATTTTAGATTCCTTAACTTTATTTGTGCCTTCGTGAGTTACCTGAAGAGTATGTCATATTTGATGTGCAGAAGTGGATGTAGACACACGGTTGAACTCTTCTTTGGTTAAAGCACAAAATAGAGCGTTCATCGCCTTGGCATCAAGATTTGCATTCTTCTTTTGATCTTCACTTCAAGCGTTGTAGTTGGTTGTTGGCTTGGTGTATGATGCTTCTACGATGTTCCAAAGGTCGTAGTTGAGCGATTGCAAGTAGATCTTCATTCTACACTTCCAATAGTTGTAGTTGGTTCCGTCAAATAGCGGTGGACGTTGTATAGAATGTCCTTCTTTGAATTGGGACGAAGGGAACTCCGTTGCCATCCTCGTATGGTTGTTGCCTTGAACCTGCTCTGATACCAAATGTAGAATTTATAATCAAAGCAACACAACACTAGAGGGCGGGTGAATAGTGTTTAAAAACTGTAAATCAAATTACTTGCAGGAAATAAAATAAACACAAGATAAACTCAGAAAATTCAAACGCAAAGACAAGAGAGTTATCCTGGTTCGGTCCTTGTGACCTACATCCAGTCCCCAAGCAAACCGCTTGAGATTTTCCTTTCCTGATTTGTGTACACCCACAACCAATACCTTGTACACCACTTGACAAACGCCCTTTGCCAAATGTGCACAACTCTTCTTTACACCAAGAGAACAAACACCTTGTACAACTTTCTTCTACTCCCAAGAAGACGCCTTGTACAATGATCTTCTTTGAATGATTACAATGATCCTATAAGCCTTGAGATTGAATGTATTTGTGGACAAGGTTTCTTATAGGAAGGATTTCAGAAATCTTCACAATGGACTTTGGAATTTGGTGAAGAAAACTGAAAGAGAACAAGTTTTCAGAAAACAGAATTTTTTGGATAGAGTTTAAGGCTGAAAACTTTGGATTTGAATTGGTGTTTTGACCCTAGGACAATACCCCTATTTATAGGTGAAATCCATAGTAAGTTAGGGTAGTATCAGGCCAAATTCAAATTTTGAAACGTTGAAAAACGCACCAGAATTCACCAACTGCACAGCAGTTACCAACTGCTATTAGTCGACTTGAACAGGATATTAGTCGACTAGAAGAACAAAATTTACACTAATTAGTCGACTACAACAAGGGGTTAGTCGACTATCTTTTGGCTGATACAGATACTAAGTTCCTGGATAACTGAATGTAGTCGACTATATATTCATTGTTAGTCGACTAGGTAAGGTGTTAGTCGACTATACAAGTTTGATAAGTCGACTAAGTTTCATGTCAGACAGAAACAGAGAGCAAGGGAATTTTTGTATGGGTTATTAGTCGACTTGGGAAAATCTATAGTCGACTAGAGTATCTGTTAGTCGACTATACAATGGGGTCAAGTCGACTACTTTCCTGACAGACAACAAACAGAGACTTGGTCAATTGTTTTAGCAGGATCTAGTCGACTAGGGATTTTTGGCAAGTCGACTATAGAAGGGGTAGTCGACTATACTATAAGGTCAAGTCGACTAATATAGGTATTTTGTGTGTGTGTTCAAGGCTTTTCACAGATATCTAAAATTACACAAAAAATACCAAAATTTGTAACAGAGGTAGAATCATCATAATTGCTTGTCCATCATCAAAATCTCTCTATCAACTTGGTAGGCTTCAACATTTATTGCGTGTCACCACGATGCATTATTCTATTTTTGATCTATATTGATGACATGATCATTACTAGAGTGATCCTGCTGCTATTGCGTCTTTAAAGCAATATCTTTAGCGTTAGTTTGAGATGAAAGATCTTGGCATTCTACGTTATTTCTTAGGAATTGAGCTTACTTATTCTTCTTCGAGCAA
Organism: Agave tequilana; assembly: GCA_038442645.1. Taxonomy (NCBI): domain Eukaryota; kingdom Viridiplantae; phylum Streptophyta; class Magnoliopsida; order Asparagales; family Asparagaceae; genus Agave; species Agave tequilana. The sequence continues at coordinate 119,623 of JAVJIF010006217.1, read as the reverse complement.
TCTTCTCTCAAGCATAAGTATATTTTTGACATTCTGGAGTGTTCTACTCTCTGAGATTCTTTTATTTATGATTCTCCGTCTGTATCAATTCCTATGGAGTTGAACTTGAAGCTTCGCCGAGACGATGGTAATCCTCTACCACAACTACAGCTCTTATCCATCTTTCGCTACTTGGCCAGATATCTTCATGTGGTACTTCCTGAGTCGGTTTGTCAGTGCTCATACATCGACACATTATGCAGTTTTTTTTTTGTGTACTTCGCTATTCTCCTGGAACCATGATTTAATCTCTCTACTCTTCTATTCAAATTCTCCTTCACTTTTCGAGCTTTCTCAGATGCTGGTTAGGCGGATGATCTGAATACTCGTCATTCCACCACTCGTTTCTGCATTTTCTTGAATCTTCCCTTATTTCTTGGCGCAACAAGCGTGAAGACCTTGTTGCCTTTTCTAGTACTGAGACCGAATATTGAGCGATGATTGATTCTTCCATGGAGCCAAAATGGTTGCATAGCTTATTGCATGATATGAGTGTTCTAGTTCCACTTTATATCTCTCTATATTGTAACAATAAGAGTGTCATCTCTGTTGCCACTATATTTGTGTTCCATGAGAACATCAAGTAAATTGAAGTTGATTATCATGTGACTCGTTTGGAATAGAAGATTGATCTTCCCTACATTCCTTCAAATGAGCAAGTGACTGATATTTTCACCAAAGCTCAAAATGTTTCTCAATTTCGCTATTTCTTGTCCAAACTCTCAGTCTTTGATCCACCATGTCTTTGAGGGGATGTTAAAATATATGTAGAGTTCTATATAAGTTAGACTTCCTGTCTCATTTTACTTGTTGAATATAAATATGGGGCATATTCTTGTTATTTTGTTCAGATCAATAAGAGAATTTTCCCTCTTCTTTAACAGTTTAGCTCGAGCTAACAGTCATTTTCTTAGCTTATAAACTCTTGTATCATATGATAAAAAAATGTGTGGGGAATATTTTCGGAGACATGAATCAAGAACACCTTTTAAGATAGATTTTGTGAACATGCCATTCTCATTCTAACGTGTTAAATAGAGAATTTTGCTTTTTTGGAGACAGTGGCGAGTTTTTGGAGATAGTGGCGAGTTTATGTATGAAACTGAAGTGTTCTAAGATTTATCAGAAATAAACTCAAGATTAGAGATAGCCAGCGAGATACCTCATGAACACCATAGAATAATTTTATAATTAACTATGCTATTTAATTATTTTTCTATAAATCAATGTTTTCTTTTCCATCACTAGATACAAAGTAGTGTGTGTTTAATATTATTTTCACACATGTTCAAGATACAGAGACAATTGATATCAAACTTAAGAACTAAAATAAAATATAAGAACTAGTTCAAATACAAAACTCTTATCAAGGAGTTTGGCATTACAATTTACAACAATAGAACCACTTCAAAGTAAGACGAAAACTTTAAAATCATAAAAAGTTTGTCGACCAATCACTTCTGCCCTTCTTGAAAAACAATAAGGCCCGTGAAGATGGGACTTGACCCAGCCCATTATCACTTCCGCCCAGCCCACGCGAGTTGCCGATGGTTCTGGTGCTCCAGCCTCAACACAGACCACAGAGGAGTCGGGGTATTCCAGTCATTGCACTATACCCTTTCCAGTCAGCAGTAATATAATCAATCTCTAGGGTTTATGGGAGGCTGTCGCCGCCGAAGCGAAGCAGCAGGTCAGTCGTCTCTCTTCAATTTTAGGGTTTCAGATTTTCAATGGCGATCGAAAACCTTAACCGAGAGGATCTAATCGTAGCTTTTGCAGACCCTTTTAGTTGTTCGATTCATCGTTTTAACGTATGGAAGTTTTTATTTGCGGAAATGCCACTGCTCTGATGCCAATTTGATTGCCCGATTAGTTTCTCCATTTCTCTGCAACTTCAATGCCACAACATCGAAAAAGTTGTGATTTTTATGTTATTAATACAATTTATCTTCTTCGATGTTATTGTATTGATTTGTTGTTTTGATTGAACAGGGTGAAGGAGGAGGAAGAGAAGGATGTCTCACAGGAAGTTTGAGCACCCGAGGCACGGGTCCCTTGGATTCCTCCAAGGAAGCGAGCTTCTCGCCACCGCGGGAAAGGTGAAATTTTTTTTCCTGTCATTTTTCATTCTATGTTCCTAATATTAGTTGCTTTGTGTTTATTACAAGTCAATAAGCTGCATTACTCAAGATTGAAGTATATTACATTTTTTTTAAATTACATTCAGGATGTTAGGATCTTGATATTATAATATACCGCATCACTTTGATTTTGTTACTAACTGCCATTTATTTATTAACCAGCGGTTATAATTGTTTATAAAGCTTATGTGTCATACTGAACAGTGTGTAATTTGATATGAAAAATGCGTGCATGGAACCTGCATGCTTACTTTCTCTTATATAATCTGTGTATGTTGAGAATTTTAACCTTAGCATGATTACACTTAAGCCAGAAGGTAGTTTTTGGTTTCTACAGTCCAAATGAAGTTTTTTATATGCTTGACTGTTGCTGATTCCAAAATAATTTTTTTATGTTATTCGTGGATGCAGTGAAGTCCTTCCCAAGGATGACCCAACAAAGCCCTGCAAGCTGACTGCGTTCCTTGGGTACAAGGCTGGAATGACTCACATTGTTCGTGAGGTGGAGAAGCCAGGATCGAGTAAGTGCTACTCACTAGATATTTTTTTCATTGGTTTGAGGATCATCAGCATAGAGATCGGGTGTATTTTCATTGTCAATATATTTTCTTCTAAATTTCGGGATGGTTTTTTTTCCTGTAATGTTTTCAAGTAATATATTTTCTCCTGTATAATAATTTTCACAACCAAAAGAGAAGAATTTGGTGGTCTCTATCTAGATACATTTCACGGTTCATATTTTCATATGGGGCATTTATGTTACCACCTAGCATACATGATCTGTTAACCTTAAGTGATCTGTTAACCTTAAGTGAACTTCGTACCCTTCATCTTTTAACCAGAACTTCTTACCCTACGCATTTGTTATGGCACATGAACATTTGTCTGATGTTTTGTTTTTTGAAGTCTTTATTGTATATGTTTTATATGCGTAAGTTTGATATGTGGGCTGGAGTTGCTGAACATTTTTATGTTTATCTATAATCCTTTTCAGATACCATATGTTGCTGAACTTCCTGTTTATGCTTTTTTGTATGTTTGTTTTTGGATATTTTCTGTGGGCATGCTTTTCATGTGAACTGCTATCCAACTATATTGTCTTTCTTTTCACCTTGACTTTTTGAATGGACTTTGAGCAATAGTAAGCTGTTCGAGCTTTTCAATTTGGTTTTAGTTTGTCATATTTAGCATCTATCCTGACCTCTAACATGGCATGTATATCTCTTATTTACTGAAGTCTGTCTGAGCTTTTTTATAATATTGTTTTAACATACAGAGCTTCACAAGAAGGAGACATGTGAGGCTGTCACAGTTGTTGAAACGCCTCCCATGGTCATTGTTGGAGTTGTTGGCTATGTGAAGACTCCACGTGGTCTTCGGTCTCTCAACACGGTATGGGCTCATCTGAGTGAAGAAGTCAGGAGGAGATTCTACAAGAACTGGTACAGAAGCAAGAAGAAGGCCTTCACCAAGTACTCAAAGAAATATGAATCTGAAGATGGGAAGAAGGAGATTCAGACCCAGCTTGAGAAGATGAAGAAATATGCATCTGTCATCCGTGTGCTGGCCCACACTCAGGTAGACATTGTTATGTTGTACACTCACATATTGTAGTTTCCCTGTAGAAGTTGCACTGTTTCAGATGTCATTGTCACATGTGTTTGAATCCTATGGTAGATTACTTGTTTGTGTTTATTTTGTATTTGCCCAAACTACCATTATGAGAACTAATTTGAAACCATTGTTCTACCACCCTAGGCATGCCTTTGATGAAATGCATATACCGACTACATACAAGTGCTGTTTGCTTCTATACATTGTACCACTTGTTGCCTTGTATGTATTTTCGAAACTGGTTGTAAAACTAGTGTTTCCAATTGGGTAATTAGGTCTGGAGTGTCTAATGATGTTTCCCATTTTGTTACCTTCTCTTGTTTATTATTTTTTTTTAACTTAGGTGCAAAAATGTGGTATTTGTCCCACAGATTAGGAAGATGAAGGGTTTGAAGCAGAAGAAAGCACATTTGATGGAGATTCAGGTGAATGGTGGGAGTATTGCACACAAGGTCGACTACGCTTACAGCTTCTTTGAGAAGCAAGTCCCAGTGGACGCCGTTTTCCAGAAAGACGAAATGATAGATATCATTGGTGTGACCAAGGGTAAGGGTTATGAAGGTGTTGTCACTCGCTGGGGTGTCACCCGCCTTCCCCGCAAGACTCACAGAGGGCTTCGCAAAGTAGCTTGTATCGGTGCTTGGCATCCTGCTAGGGTCTCTTTCACTGTTGCTCGTGCCGGACAGAATGGGTATCACCACCGTACTGAGATGAACAAGAAGATCTACAAGCTTGGCAAAGCTGGAGACGAGTCACATGCTGCTGTCACTGAGTTTGATCGGTAATCTCTATTTTGTAATTTGTTTCTTATTTCTTTGGCGTGCCCTGAGATTCTGTTTTCAATGTCTATTACTTTATTCTTGTTGAATAGGACCGAGAAAGATATCACCCCTATGGGAGGTTTCCCTCATTATGGTGTGGTGAAGGATGATTATGTTCTGATCAAGGGTTGCTGTGTTGGGCCCAAGAAGAGGGTTGTCACACTTCGGCAGTCTCTCCTGAAGCAAACCTCTCGTCTGGCCCTCGAGGAAATCAAGCTCAAGTTCATCGACACTTCGTCCAAGTTTGGTCATGGCCGCTTCCAGACTAGTCAGGAGAAGCAGAAGTTTTATGGAAGGCTCAAGGCTTAAAACGGTGCTTTGGATCAGAGTACTTTTTCAATTTGAACAATTTGAGTTCTTTGAGATTATGTATCTGAGGCTCTCAAAATTTTGTAGTCTTTTCAAGCCCACCCCTGCTGGATGCAGAATTATGCTATCATTTGAAGTCTGCTCTAGATGAATTTATTTGAAAAATCTGAATTAGAAGTTGCATTGTTTTGTAACTTGATTTGTTGGTAGAGATCTTTTTATCTTCTCTCTTTTAGTTTTCTAAACACATCCAACAAAGCCCTACTCGTGCGAGAGATAGAGATATTCATACTGGTCTTTGCATCAGAAGGATCGAGTTTGTGTCAAAAACAAACACATTAAGTTATAAAGTCTCTTAATTTTTTGTATGCAAACAAACATCTGGAGAGCCTTGAAGTATCTTAGAGTTGTGGAAGAGATTTCGGGTGCTTCAAACAAATGACTATTTATCTAATAAGCTATGTCAGTGCCTCAAAATAATATGTAAATCTAGTGCAAGAATCAAGTATTTGAAATTTTCTTGTAGTAGTGTTTGGTCATTAAAGCAGGGGATTAAAGAACTTATATATTCCTACAAATAGAATCACACATCTAACTGAGATAATAGCATAGTCAAATTCAATAAAGTTTGTTTTTCTTCCTTCATAAACTTCTCCTCTCCTACCTTCTTCTCCAAATACCAAACACAAACAGTGCCAAAAAGATGAAACATAATATTATACTTGATATCTATTGATATATATAAATTTAAGGTTACTCAAAAAATTAGGATATATTGTCACCTAGCAGATCCTTGCCATTCAGATTGCGAATTGCAGCCTTGATTTATGATATTCTATTTTATTTATGCGAATGTATCTTGTAATGCTTATATGAAAGGTAAATCTTGATTAATTTAGTTTACTTTTTTTAGAAAGGCTCACGGGTTTACATTAATTCCCTTAATTAGAGAAAGCATCAAGCATATATGTATGTCTAGAGATTAATTTTTGGGACAATTGCTTCTAGGGACTCAATAATTGTTTGAAGTGTCAAAAATGGCTTGAAGTTTTTGAAGTTTGCGAGTATGATAAAATTTTGTACTTCTAGCACCTGTCCACATCACATGGCAATACATGATACATTGTATTTGCTAATGCCTGCGTATTGCATTTTGTTTTGTCCTTTTACTTTTTGTCCTTTTGTTGGCAGCAATTGCTCCTATCAATTTTGAATTTTGAAGCGTAAAAAAAAAAATTGCTCCAAGAAAAAATTGTCCACTTCAAATTGTTAACTTGACCAAAATATTTATAAAATAATTTAAATATTTGAAAAATAAAATTAAACGAAAACAAAAAAGTAATAAATGACTTGTTTTTAAAATCATTTAACCTCTATCGTTTTAAAACAAAATTATTTAACAAATGAATATTTGTTTATTTATTTTTCACTAGTATGTTTGTTTATCTTTTATTTTATTAATTTTATATATATATATATATATATATATATATATATATATATATATATATATATATATATATATATATATATATATATATATATATATATATATATATATATATATATAAATACTAGAAAATAATAGAATTTGTCCAGCTCGGAAGCGGAGCGGTGAGCTCAGAGGTGGAAGCTCGGCAAAATTACAAAATTAGAAAAATAGAAATTTGATTGCTTAAATTTCTGTCCACTTTTGTTTATTTCTGTTCACTTGTTGAAAATTTTGTCCGCTATATTCAATTTCAGTCCACCAAATTGTAAATTTGTCTACAAATAGAGTAAAATTCAAATCACAAACTCATCACAAATTTATCGCTCATCTTAAAAAATCATCAGCAAAATTATCTCAAAATCACAAAAGACTTAAAAATCCATGAGCAAAATTACAATAAAATAATCAAATTACCTCAAAATCATCAAATTACATTAAAACGAGTTTTGTACAATTTCTGAATTTTCCATCCACTTTTGATTAGTTGTGTATACGTATTGTAAAATTTGTCCAACTGCTTAAATTTCAGTCAACTTTGTCTATTCAGTCCAGTTATTGAAAATTTGTCCACTATATTTAATTTCTATCCAGCAAACTGTGAATTTATATACAAATAGAGTAAAATTTATTATAAATTACAAATTTATCACTCATCCTAAAAAATCATCAAATTACCTCAAAACCAGTTTTTATCTAATTTCTGACTTTCTCGACCACCTTTGACTATTTTTGTCTACATATTGTAAAATTTGCAACTACTTAAATTTTTGTTCACTTTTGTTTATTTTCTATCCAGAAAATTTTGTCCACCATCTTCAATTTCAATCCATCAAGCTGTGAATTTGTCCACAAATAGAGCACAATTCATCACAAATTGTAAACTCATCACCTATCCTAAAAAAATAGTCAACATAATTACCTCAAAATAACAAATTTCCTAAAAATCATGAACTTTAAATTACATCAAAATCATAAATTTACCTCAAAACCATCAAATTACCTCAAAATCCAGTTTTTGTCCAACTTCTGAATTTCCCATCCACGTTGATTATTTCTATCTACATATTATAAAATTTGTCCATCTGCTTAAATCTTATCTATTTTTGCCTATTTCTGTCCACCCAATGAAAAATTTGTCCGCTATATCAATTTCTATCCACAAAACTATAAATTTATCTACAAATATAGTAAATTCATAACAAATCACAAAGCATCGCAAATTTATCACTCATCCTTAAAAAAATCATAAGTAAAATTACATCAAAATCACAATTTACCGAAAAATTCGTGAGCAAAATTACAGCAAAATCAACAAATTATAAAATCATCAAATTATAAAATCATCACAAAATCCAAATTAAATTACCTCAAATTACCTAAAAAAGTCAAAATTACATCAAATCAAAAAATACAAAAAAGAAATTTGTCTGTATAAATTTCTACCCCAAAAATCTTAGAATTACACAAAACTCTATGTTATTAAATTACACAAAAAACCTCAGAATTAAACAAAAATCTCCAGAATTACAACAAAAAAAAAACTTTGTCTCAAAAATCCTCCAATTGAGCACCCAAGATCTCTGTCCCAAAAATCTCAAAAATCTCAAATCAATTTCAATGACAAATTCCTCAAAATCTCAAACCCAAAATCTCAAATCCTAAAAATTTCAAAACCTCAAAATCCCTCGCCGCCCTTGGTGGTGGCCTCCGATTTTGGCGTGGCCCTGCCATATATCGACGAGTTCAAAGTTCAGAGATCAACGAGACTAGAAGCTCGCTCAGAGCTCATTGCAGAGCTAGGAGCTCGATGGCTTAGGTGAACGCCGCCAGGAAGTGGTCACAAGCTCGTTGGGGGACGCGGGGTAGAGTTTGTACAGCGGACCTTGGAGGCAGATTTCATTGCCGAAAGGGATATCGCCACCGAGGGAGGAGAGACTGGGATCCGCCTGGCGGAGATCTCCCTTCTTCTTCTTCTTCCTCAGTTCTTCCTCTTCTTCCCCCCTCTTTATAAAATTGTACACCGAGAGGACAACAAGGACAAATTTTGCCAGATTATTTTCGACAGCAAGGGCATTTTAGACATTCATCTTCCCAATGCATACATCTGGCATACGCAGACACCCAGAAGCACAAATACTGGTACAGGAGCCTTTTTAGCACCCTCGCAAACTTCAAGCTTTTTTGGCACTTCAAACAATTATTGAGCCCCTGGAAGCAATTTTTCCTTAATTTTTTTCAAAGAATCGAACATAATTTTAGCTGTCTAGTTTGGTTCTGATGCAGATAATTAGTCTATAAATACTGGTTTACAAATTGGATTTCTTTTGAGTTGAAGAATTGAATATATGTCAACTTTTAATATCACTTATTTTCGTAATTTTCATTTTATCAATAAAAGTTTGTAACTCCTAGAGCCCCGTCCTTACACTTGAACAAAGGTTTCCTCATTCGTTAAAAAACGGACAGAACTGAAGAATGGGAAGAATCACAATCATCTATAATAATACATATAACTGTAATCCGAGACACATGAGTAAATAAATATGCGGCGAGATTTTGATTTGTATCTTATCCAGCCTTTGTGATCGCAATCATCATTCAGGCCTCTTTCAATATTTGACATGAAATTTAGCAATTAAACATTAAACAATAGAGCAGTCATATATTAGCCAATGTTAGAACCAGGTTACATATTCAAAGTTTTAGGTATTTTTTGGTAAACTTTATGCGAGCACTTGGGCCAAACTTGTATACAAAGGAAGAAAGTAAATATTCCTTTCAGATTTAGTAACCTCCACATTGGGGTGACCACAATAGATTAATTAAGTCATAACAAAAGTAGCTACAAGTTAGAAAGAACCAAGAATTGATCCATACCATTATCAGTTAATCATCAATAAGAATAGAAATGAAAAAAAAAAAAAAATCATCAAAAATTTTCTTCATCAAAGATATTTCATTTTCTCGTCACTTTGAAGTTGGGGAACAAAAAAAAAAAAAAAAAAAGAAGGAAACAAACTAGCTTAATATATATACCAGTTCATTATCATATGCACCTTCTTCTCTTAACTTTTCTATTCCTAAAAAAACACAGGAAAAAAAAAGAGAGAAAGAAAAAGAGATGAGATAACCCTTTTGATCCCCTTCGTACTCTCATATGACTCTATGACGATCTGATCATGACTGGCTTAGTTACCTTGTATATGTGCACAAGAGGAAGAAACCGCTGCCGTTTCCTCGCCTGTTGTCGCTGTTCCAATTCATCGTCTTCCTCCTCTCTACTCTTACTATTTTCTAGTACTAACTCTTCTTTAACAATATCCCTTCTCTTCGTGTTCTTACCATTATTATTCTTGTAGTAAAAGTAGTTCTTCTCGCATGCAGCTTCATCTTCCTCGCTGCTGCTCAGCTGAACCAATAGCTGGGCCGCGGCCACTTCCAGCTCCGTCAGTCCCCAGGCCGAGGCTGAGGGCGAGGCCATCAACGAAGTGATCGATGATAGAAATTGTTGATTGATGCAAGTGATATAGAAGTCAAGAGTGGAGAAGAGCTTGTAGGGATTTGTCTCTAAATACTCCTACATTCAATCAAAATTTTCAAAGGGAAAATTCGTAGTGGAAGCAACGAAGGCGGTAGGAAACTAGTGCGGGCTAATTTGGAGTCGTTGTCTGGTTGCAAGGATTTGGGTTGCAACGGTACTGTCACGCTGACACGTGCACAAATGATGTGGGAGATTTTGTTGGGGAACAGGGATATCAATGGGGTACAATGTTGAGCAAATGTTGCCATGTATACTTTATTCTTGAGAGAGAGAGAGAGAGAGAGAGAGAGAGTCATCTTTCTAAGTTCTGCAAGAAATTGACCTTCTTGACTTTGCGGCTAACTCCTCCAATATGAATAGGGATTCACCTAATTGAAGATTTTAAAGAAAATAAGGGAAACAGACTTTTGCCATGCTTGATGGATCTTCAAATTCTTCTACGTCTCAGGATATAAATTGTGTTGGGGATCTCTAATTTTTATATGGAAAACTAGTGGATGGTTAATTATTTTGGATAATTACACTCAAGTAAACGATATATTTGCTATAAATAATGATAAGTATGAATGTCCTTATACCTCCCACTATTACTATCATCATGAAACTTTTTCATTACTCTCACCATGACTCTCATCACGTAACCTTCACTATTATTCCCACTATATTCCTGATTAAGAGGATGTTCTTTCATCTTCCTGTCGTGTATGATTTTGAACTTATGTCTTCCCATATTCCTCTTGTGTATTCCTATAAATAGGTGTGTAGATAATTGAATAAGATATAAGAATGAAAGATTTTTCTCTACTCTTATATTGTGTGTAAACTTGTTGGTTTATTATTTGGCTCATTCCTCTATATTTCACAACACATTATCAACACGAATGTTCTAAACAATGGAGGATCAAGAGGTATTGAATTAACACGAACGCTCTAAGTAACAGAGGAATAAGAGGAGATATTGGTGAAAGATATGATCGGTCTCACACTCGAATTGCTGGGTCGCTCACTTAATCCTCTAACAATCAGCACAATCTTTATATCGCACAGAAATAAGTCTTGACAAGTTATCTGGAAATTGTGTTTCGTTCATTTTAAATTTTACTATTAATCTAACTGGCCTATTGGAGTGTTAATCTCTTGATTTTTGCAAGATAGTGATTTTTGCAAGATAGCAATTAGATGGAAGGTAACTAAAAGAACTTGAATGGAAGAGTTCTTACTTGATTAAAATTATTTGTACTTGTCTCCTTGTTATTTGACATAAAGCATTTGCCTGCTTTCACACTGGATCAGACTGGTGTTTGGTCCTTTTAAAGCCTCAAATGTTAATAGAATATCTAAGCATGTTGATCGAATCCGAATTCCGTGAATCCAACCCGAAAGAAAAGAGATAAGTTCCAAAACTTGATTTGATTAGTCTCCTTTTGAATTAAATTTTTAAATCTATATATTTAAATAAGATCAACATGATGAATTTTTGATATAAGTGGTAGACATCTTTGTTTTCCTCCTGATACATATATATATATTTTTCTATTGATAGACTTCCATCTAAACTTCTCTGAACTAGATCAAATTAGAATTTAATTTATTTTGATTGATACATCTATTTTATTACACAAGTATATAGTTTAATGAAACATAAAATTTTTACAAATAGAACCTGAAGCTTTACTACATAGAACCCGAAGTTCAATGATATAGAGATACATCTCGAGACTAAGAATCTTGAAGAGAAAATCAAAGAAGCAAACAAAACATCCCAGTAGGATCTACTTAGAGAGAAAATTAAATAAGAAAATAAACATCCCGACAGGATCTAAGACTTTAATCTTCTTTTGCCATCATATTAATGAAAGATTGAAAACTGAGTATCTCACAGTAAAAGATCGTTTTAACTCTTTAGAGAGATATGACCATCAGAAAACTGTTATTTTATCAAAAGCTTTGCATGAATCAATGCACTTGAAGTTGTAGAATTTAAAGCAGTTAGTGAATAAACTCCTAATTGTTTAAAATTACCTATAAGTTAAAATTATACGGAGAAATAGTAACCAAAGAAAACATGTAAAAAAAAACTTACCCTACTGTTCATGCCTCAAATTTTCTCCTGTAGCAGCAATATCAAGAGCAAAATTTCAAGAATTATTATGAGTTAATTTCATGTCTCTTGGTTGCCGAACAAAATAACGAGTTTTTGATGAAAAACCACAATTTACGTCCAAATAGATTTACATCATGTCCTAAAGTGAATGAAACTGTATTCCTCAAAGCGAATGCAGCGTCATCTCGTAAATATGGGCATGGTCGTGAACATGGACTTGCACAAGGACGTTGCAAGTTTCGTGGTGATGAACATAATAACTATACTCCAAATATTCCTTATAGAAACACACCGTGTCACCAAAAATGGATAAATGTTGAAATAAAGCAAGCTAAGGCTCATTATCATTTGAAAATGCTTGTTACAGATGTGGAATAAAGGGACATTGATATCGTACATGTCATACGCTGAAATATTTGGTGAACTTTACCAAGCGTCGAAAGAAGAAAGAAAGAATATAAATATGAATTTCATTGATCTTGATGGCAAAAATGACAATTCAGGCTTCGAAAGAAGCTAATATAAATACTATGCCAGGAACCACAAATTCTATTGAAGGCTTTAGAATAGCTAACATCATGTTATCAGAAGAGAAATAATTTCATATTAGCAATACCTTATATTCTAGCAAATTCAGAAGAAATTTGCTTAGTTTTAAGAGATATTCGCCGTAATAGATATCACATTGAGACCATAAATAAATCTAATAGAATACCTTTGAATTACCTTTGTTATTTCATACCAGAAGTATATTTTAGAGAAACTCTCCGCCCACTACTCTGAGTTATATCATACAATAATAAGAACAATCGATTCACAAATTATAATGAATTAAAAGTTTTCTGATTCAAAGAACTTCATGCTTTTATCCTAATTTTACTAAATAAATGGAACAAGTTCATATTTAGTCAAATTTGATGTACCGTGATTGGATATAATTTATGGATAGTATATTCTTTTATCCCTTATTTAGATTTGGAAATTATGTCCATTTTTTTTATATGATTAGAATTTTATTGTAAATTGTGACATTTACATCATTTCAGTGAATTTAATTATTCATAATTATGCTCCAGTTTATGCAAAAAAAATGGTGTTGAAAAGCATGTTTCATTTAATTTAAATTTTGATATACTATGATATTATGCTTATTATAATATTTATTGATTGTACCAATATTTTGCATATTTATTATTATAGTCTCACATTTATTGCGTAATAAACCCTATTATTTAACTTGTCTTAATGTCTAATTTTTGCACATGAAGATTAATGAAAAAAGAGAGGATAAACCCAAATATATTCCAACTAAATCGAATTTATTTGGATTTATTATCCTAGTTTGAGAATCAACATAGATCAAAGTATGCCTCAAAGATAACATAAAAGGTTTCTTTCAAATTTAAAACATGACAAGAATTTAAAACTTGTCTAAAAGCTCCTATGAACTCCACTATGCTGCCTATCCTTGACAGATCCCTCAAATTGATGCTTCATAACCACAAGTAAATTTTTAGCATTCTCCTTTTCAAGAATTCCACTAGACATAATGAGATTTATAAAATATTTAATTATGAGAATACTTATCTTGTTGGCTTTGACCCATTTGTCAATGGATACATGATTACTGTCTTTTGAGATCAGTAGCTGTAGGGTCAATAATGAGCTTGTCTTCAATTAACACAAAATTATAGTCAAGATAGCACAATGCTATCTAGAGTTTCATCTTTCATGATGAATAATTTGAGTATATTAAGGTCTTTATTCCATTCAAGTGCTTCTGAATTAAAGTGAGATCCATAACTGCAGCAGAAATAAATTCTTGACTGGATTTACTTTCACATAATAAAATTATGTGAATATATATGCATTAATTATTTACTGTCATGAGCCTATCCGGAGTTAGGATGGTCGAGTCAGAGTGGCATTAATATGTTCAGGGTTCATACCTCTTCGTTCTGCTTGTGTGACAATCAATAATTTAATCTTGTCTTTAGACAATGACTAATTGTGATTGCAACTAGTTGATGATAAAATCATACTCAAGACTAGACTTGCACCTAGTTGATGATAAAATCATACTCAAGACTAGACTGGCCATATTCGGTTCAATTACAAACACTTCCTATCTTTTGGGCTTAGGGTTATCCTAATCTTACCGACATTTGTAGTCTATTTTACCCTACTAGGTTACCGAAATTTCTATTGTCACCTTTGAGTAATATATAAAATTTTAAGGAATCTAGCACCACTGTCAATCTTAATGTGTCACAACTAGAGGATTCCAAAATAAGAGTAAAATAAAATATGTTACTGAATAGTCTACCTTTGGGCAGATCTAACTAGTCATATTAGATTTTACTCAAACGATCGTGAATTTTATCTCACATAAACTCCATTGGAGGTATTGTACTTTATGAAATGTGATAATATTTGCTTTAATCAATGACGCCTTAGTGAAAATCTTAAAAAAACTTTAATTGAATACAAGCAATGGTATTCGCATTCACAATTTGACCAGAAAATCACATTTACCTTAAGTTGTCAAAAACTTTACTGAGACTGTCGATTATATAAGATAATAATACTTTCATGAACTTATGCGAAACTAATATAAAACTTATTCAAACTTAAAAATAAATTTATGATGGTACACACTAAATTTCAAGTATTCTTGTATCTGCAGATCAAAATTTATTATTTAAGATTGGAATTAGTTCACTCGCAAAGCATGTGAATCTCATCATTCATGACATTATATGATTTTAAATAGCAACAATTAATATTTCAAATACATCTAATCAGACAAGAGAAACTGAATTTAGATGAAATTCAGCATCTCAAAATCACCAAATATTATAAATTGAATTTGTAATATCATAATTCTCAACTAGAACAGTTCCATATAAAAGAATTTTGAACTATAAGCAAACAAATAGCTAAATAGCCATACCTCTGAGAATTCACAACCAAATGGATAAATAAGACATGAAATGTCTAGTCACCATGATCATAATTGTAGATGTATTATATACTTAATCAATGTGCTATTTAATACCATTTATATTTAAATCACAAAATTATGGTTTGAATCTCCACAATTTTTCATAAAAACAATGTAAATTGACAATCTACATAATAGAACACTAATGGGGTCTAAACCTAATACTGAAACACACAATCAAAATGCAAAACAAAATTTTCAAATTTGTCACATGCATCCAGCTCAAACAAACAATTTGGACACTGAAGAATATCACTGCCCCCTCTTTTTTTTTAATTTGAACACTGAAATATGTGTATCTCTGAAGATATCTTAACAAAAGAAGAGAAACTTATCTCTTTTATTGAGATTTAAGATTAATCTTACTTGTATGCAAAAAAGATGATGGAGAATACTTGACGTGCCTTAATTATTTGATGAATATTACTGGTAAATTTCTTTATTTGGATTCAAAGAAATTAAATTTTTTAATAATTTTTTTTAAATGAAAATCTCCAAGGAATATTGTTGTAATTTAAAAATGCTCATGAATAGATAATATATAAAACTCAAATATAGTTCCCGTGAATAGATAATTTAAAATTTACCATGACATTTTTTTATCTTCTTCATATGAAACTCTAGAATAATTTCCTATAAATTCGAAAAATCCAACCTAAGGGAGAACACTCTTCTATAAGCAAATCAACTACTCATTAGGATTCATATCTTTTAGATAAAAATTATACAATTACTTGTCTCAATCCATAACTTTGTTATTTATTATCAAAATAATAGATAATATTACAAGAGATTTTTTAAACTAAAAGACAATTAAAGTAGGAAAGAGAACTTATTTCATTCCTAACCCATGCTACATATTTAATAATCATCTACATAATCAATTGTCACATGGGACTCTTTGGATAATTTTTATCTTTGGAAAGATTAAATTTGAAATGTCATAGGCAAAGCATCCGGGGATATGATCTGAAAATAATTTATTCAATAATCCAAAAATAATCAATTCCTCAAAATCCGAGTCTAAAGGCCAATAAACAATTTCAAAAAATAAATAAAAACTAGATCCCCCAATAAGAGCCGCCTCTTCAAATTTAAAAACTTAAAAGAAAAGCATCCATACTTAAAATTAATCCCTCAGCAATTCTCGTCTCTTTCAATCTGTCCTTTACGATTTAGAATTTTAACATAAATTGTTCTCAAACAAAATTAACAATAATTATACATGATTAGATTTCAATAACATAGATAGCATAGATAGGCTCTGAAACTACTTGTAAGAATTTATTTATTATAGAAAAGGATCAACTGCATCTATGTATATATCTAAATAGAATGTATGATAAATCTTAATAGAGGAGTTTTAGATAACATACCTTTTCCGAAGGATGATGAACTATACTCGGATCTGAATCTTTGCTGTAGGGAACGAGATGGAGAGCCTTCTCTCTGCTAAACCTAGCCTCTCATGGGTGGAGAATAATGCGTGGCTGCAGAAAGAGACTTCCTCTCTATATATAACCTTTTGATTGGTGGCCTTCCCATAATGCCCCTAACCCTAATAAGAGAGTAGTAGTAGATCTCACCTACCTTTATAACTTAGTACACCTATTAGACACACCTAATATGTTGACCAACATAAGTTGTATGTGTGTCATGATATGGGATAGGAAATAGAGTATGGATTGAATCAGGAAATATCTTGCACTCCTGACTTTCAAAAAGTAAGTCAACTTCCACTAGGCATGTTTGGTAAAAATCCTAAAACAAGAATTTGCCATCACTGGGGCTTTCTCACGTGTGAGGCCAATGTCAAGCCGAATTTAACTCATTTATGCTCGTCTCATGGTGGAAACCGTAGTGAGGAAAAAAAAAAAGCGAGAGCCTGCATCATTATGACATTTTTTCGAGACTTACAAAGAAAGACATTTTTGAAGAAAATACTGACATGACTGTGTTTATCAGGGCTACAATAAATTTTTCAACTTCAATTCTTACAAATAAACAACCCCCAATATGGCATGGCCAAAAGATCGAACAGTAGAAAGCCTCCGTACAGATGGTCTCCTGACTCCCAAAGTAGTTCAACTTCCAGTATATGCAATGGTCAAATGATAAAGAAAGAAAGACATTCCAAGTTCCGAATAAACTAAAACTTACTCAGCCCGAATCCTCTCGTTTTCTTCCTGTGTTGCATGCATCCAGATGATCATCTTCCTAAATTATAACTGTTGACTACTTTAGTAACTCGCCCTCGCTGTTGAGTCCAAAAAAAAGAAAAAAAAAGAAAAATTCAGAGCCGCATTTGAGTTGAATCGTTGTCGTTCAAGGAAGTGATCATTCAAAGCCAAATGAGAACGGGAGGATTCAAATTCACCGAGTCTGACAAAAACTCCCCTCTGCGGCCCAAATAAAAATGTCTGCCCAAGAGATTATTGCAGTCGCTGCTGCGCGCGCGTCTGAAAACTGAGAACGGACTCCCCGGTGAGATAAGGATTGGAGAGGAACAAGGACGTGTGATCAACGTGTCGCGAGAAAAGTGCTTGCATTCGTCGAGCTCGCCAGAGCTATGGAGGTGCAAAGGAATCGACGAAGGTGGCAAGTTGCGACCTACCTGATATCATCGCGGACTTTGAAGACCCAGCAGCCGGGTCGCTGGGAAAAGGCACCATCCTGCATGGCACGGCCGGATACGTCGGACGCTGTAAGCGACCAAAGCATGCTTCGCGAGAAGAGCATCTCGTCGTGGTTGCAACTCCGACCGGAGACGCCGGGTGAATTTTGGTGTGGTTGGCCGGATCTTGAAGGGGAGGATTAAGAAAGCCGCGTCATAAGGCAGCAAGCATCGAGAGAGGGAAGGCAGATTTATGACGGCCGGATTTGTGTGGGGATGGCGGGATTTTGGAGGGGAGGATGAGTCCCCTTTGAGCTCCAGGGCACTTTCGTGGCACTCATTTTTGTCATGAGATGAGGCTCATACAAAATCTTATAAAAACACATCATGAGATCATGAGGGAGGACTATAAGCTCAATCACGAGGAGCCCGAGCAAATTGATTTTTGATCAAAAAACTCTGTTGTGTCTTTTGTCGGGCACATCGGTGAAAGTACTCTAAGACTTTTTTAGTATCCCGAATATATTTTCCATATTTTCTTTCTAAAAAATACTAGTTATGATTAATTTTTGAGTTCATTGAAACTATTATATGCTATAAATATTTCTCGTGAATATCTAATATAGGACTGTTCACTCTAACTTGGAGTTGTTACATACTCTCTTGTTTACTTCACCAGACGATGTGAAATTCTAAAAGTATCTCAAGTATCTCCTGTAAATTCTAAAGGTGGCTCTCACGAATAACGCTCACCGCATCACTATGTAGCGTGGTATTTTGCTCTATGTAACACTTAACTCCATGTGACACTTGGTTTCCGTACTTCCGTCTGATGCTAACTCTAATATCATTTTTACTTCTCTCACGAGGACATCATCCAGAAACTGAAATGTAGTATAACTATTGTGCTGACCATACATCCACCCCAGTACTAAGCCCTCAATTGGATATCACCAGAAACAATTAACAAAGTACTATAAAACAAAGAATAATTGAATTCCTATAGTTTGAGATTGAACAAAATTTCGGTGGGTTTAACACATAACAGGTTGCACAGGTGTCGTGAATGATAAAACAAAGCACATACTTCAGAAAAAACCCAAAATCCCAACCTCATCATCTGAAATGAAGGAACACTGAGTATGGCGCACCTCGCGAAGAAATGAACAGTGAGATCAAAACCTGAGAACAAAATCCACGCATGACATGCGAGGCAGAGCCACGAATCAACAGGTAAATTGTTTCTCGGCTTTGATACGTGCTATTGTGCCAGGCACATTTCATACACACTGAAATCTTTGTGGTGGCAAGGCAAAAGGATACTGAAATGATTCAAACAGATATGAAACTTGTAAAGATTGCAATTTCAAGCCAGACAGCGTCTGCAGTCTCTGAAACAAAGTAAGAATGACAACCCTACAAGACCAATGACAGAGTAATGTCCATTTATACTTGTATGTGACACGAAAGCTTCATGAGAGGTGCTTGAGGTGCGAGAGAATGTACATTGCCACTGTAATGATCACAAAGCTGTCGATGCCTCAATCTATGGCGATGATCAAAACCCAACAGAGATGTACATAAGGAAGACAGGATACAGGGCCAAGGCCTTTCTTCTTGGACTGACAGCTGCGCTCATGAATGGATATGCTGCCCAGGAGCTCCATGCTAATGTTACGGCCACCACAACAATCTTCAGAATGACATTGTCTTTAAGCAAGCAGATTAGAGCTCCAACGTCCAGAGGAAATAGGCAGTAACCAAGAAGGCTGAGACTTTGAAAGAAGATAATGTGCCCGCCCTGAGATAAACAGTAATAAAAGCTTCTGGAATTTGATTTTAAAAAATGGAATGAACTAAGTTTCTGAACAAGAGCTGCTTACCAGAAGCAAAACATTCAATGTGAGGATAATAGCACCGGCTGTGAGGACAGCAAAGGCAACAGCAAACACTTCAGACTGCAAAGGAGAAGAGCAAAGGGCATGCATGTATTAATCACTGAATTTGTCCCAGGAGAAAATTTTGAAAATGCTTGAAACTGATATGTGACTCTTGTTAAAATATAATAAAAAATGAATTAAAAATATCTGCCAATACTCATGCTAGATGCAAATAACACAAAGAATTAACTAATTGGTCCCCAAAACAATTATATAGTGGATAGCCCACAATCATAGCTATGATTCAAGCCTCTTCCAATCGAAGTGAGGCCATTTGTAAAACAGTCAAGAAGCCCCACCACACCATTGGCCAAGCTTCTTTAGCCTACTACAGATCGTACATCGGGTGGTGAGAACTGCAAACTTCCCTGGCCCCCGCCTTCCATTCTTCACCCAAAAGTTTATATAACAATAGCCAACGTATTAAACATATTAAAAAAAAAGACAATGTTCATGGAGGAAAAGACTGAAATTAACAGAAAACACAACTGACACAACAGACTGTCTTAATAAAAACAGCACAGTACTGTGTGGATTTAATAGAAGATGTAGCTCCAAAGGTGCACACCTATTTCCATAAAATGCAAAACACAATCATAGATGATATTTCAAGCCAACACCTTTTTGAGTTTTAATGTCATAAATTTAACTCAGAATAGTCAACATTTTGAACTTTGCTAATCTTTATGTGCATAAATTATACAGGTGACTAAACCAAATATAGAAAAGGTAACAGCCTTTTCAGTTAACTACGTTAGAATGTTGGATATCATTCTCACAGCAATCAATTGGTTAGATTACTTTCAATGGAATGTGCTCATAAAGCTGTGTCAACTGTCAACACAGTAGGTTGCATGCATATGTAGTCATGAGCCTCATCACCCTATGCCCATCATGCTTCTACTTGCAAGTCTAAATTCCTTGCCAACTGCCACCACGCAGATACTGCAGTTTTCTTTTTTAAGTCCACTAAATTGAATTCAGATAAAAGTGAATAAACATCACATGAAATTGAAATCCAATTTAACAATATTTAGAACTTCGGATATTTGATTGACAGAGCTGCAATCTAAACAAACCCAAAGGTAACTAAACAAAAAACTACCAATGCTATCAGAAAGCTTATTGAGTCATAATTTGACAATCCTGAAACCTTCATGAGAAACAAAAGTGGCATGATCCCACCCCTCATCCTCCTCCAAGCAGCATCATCCATCCAAACAATATTAGTTAAACTTTGTACCTCTGATTAACACAACTGTAATCTAAACAAACCGAAACGGAAGCTAAATAAAAATCTAAAGACACTATTATAGAGCTTTTTAACTCATAATCTGACCCATTTCAAATCCTTATTGAGTGACAAAAGTGGAATTCCTCCCTCCCTCAAACTCGTAGGGATGGTTGCGCACAAAAGATCCACCCTCTTGACACGAATTATAGTTCTAACATCTAATACAGGCAAGTTTTCAATGATTTTTAAAGTCATTCAGTCAAAACAATGCTATGGTTCAGTTGTACATAGGTCCCATAAGAAGCTGACATGAAATTGCCAACTGACATTGCTTTCTACCAGTAGTTAACCATGAATTGAAACATTTATTTCTCAAGTCCTTTGAAACATTGTCAAGACAACTAGGATCCAGTCCAGGCTAGAGCTATCTTCATCCTATGAACACCATCATGCTGTGTTTGGCTGCTGGAGTCAGGATATTGGAGTTAAAACATTACTCACAGAAGTGTTGAGATCTAACTTACACCAGCCCAAAGCTGGTGTACAAGTCTTTGTCCCCCAAAAGTAAGAAGCAAAGAGCATAATTTTTTTCCTTCAAAAAAACCCAAGATCATTGTCATGCCCCGAGTATAATTTTTTTCACGGTTTCTCCCTCAAAAATGCTAGTTATGATTAATTCTTGAGTTAATGGAAACTACTATACTCTAGACTAGAGATTTTCTCAATGTATATACATGGAACTATTTACCTAACTTGGGGTGTCCAATACTCCCGGTTTAGGGTATGACATCCTCGTCATAATAACACTTCGCCATGCGATGTGTGGGATTCTAGAGGTGCCCCCCCCCTCCCCGAATTCTAGAGATGGCACCCACGAATTCAAGAGGTGGCCCCAACACATCCATGTGTGGTGTGACACTTTGATCTGTGCAAACACTTAGCTTCACGTGACATTTAGTTCCGCACACTTCTGACTGCTGTTAGCTTTGATATCATTTGTCACACCCCAAATATATTTTTTCCCCACAATTCCTCCATGAAAAATGCTAGTTACCACTAATTCTTGAGTTCATGGGAACTATTATATACTAGACACTCCCAATAATATATCTCATGTAGGACTATTTACTTAACTTGGGGTATTACACTCCCCCATTTACGATATGCCGTCCTCGCCATACTAACACTTCACCGGACGATGTGAGATTTTAGAGGTAACCCTATTGATGAGCACATCACACCAGTTGCTAGTTATTATTTTTGTCTTAGTTTATTTTGAGTTTAATTATTATCTTTCATTTTGTTTTTAGTACCACATCGGTTATATCCGAGAATTAGACTTTTGTAAAGCCTACAAATAAGTCTGACTTCTTTTATTATAGACAATGAATAAATTAAATTTTTCAGTTAAATTTCTTGAGTTATGAGTTCCTGAGATTGGGGATGTGAAGCTCGTGGTGCAAGAGGTGTGAAGCCCAAAGTCATCCATTTTTTTAAACCCTAATTCTCATTTTTCTTTTTCTTCCTTGTAAAACCCTAGTTTTCTTTTTTCATTGCTTGAAGTTGATCGTGATCCATCCCATTTTACATCAATTTTGGTATCAAAGCTTCAATTCCCGATCCCTTTCAATTTTTCTTAGATCCATTACACCCAAAAAAAGAATCCAAAAAACCCTAGCTCTTTCTCTTCCCCCTAAATCCTAGCCCATATCTCCAAACCAAAGATCTGTTCTAAAAAAATATAAAAAATAAATTTGAAACCCTATATTAGATTCAAGAAAAAGAAGAAAAAGAAACGAATAAAAAAAATAAAACATATTGTTCATTTCCCTCCTCTCACTCACCCGACACCCTAACCCAAATCCAACATCACACCACCGCCAACCTCTCTCCCCGGTCTAGCCCTAACAAACCGCCGGCCACCTCCGCCTTCACCGCCACCACACCAACCACCTTCGACAACACCCCGCCTCTACTCCCCCTCTCTGCCTCGCGCCGCCGCCACCATTCTACAAAAAACTCGGTGCAGAACCAACCCGGCCTCCTCATCTTCTCCTTCCTCTCATCGTCGGTTGTAGCAGATTCCCCCTCGTGTCGATCTTCCTCACGATCTAGAACTCCGCCATTGTTCTCAAAACTCTGCAAACATCGTCGAGTTGCTCTTCCCAGTATGCAGCTCCTCTTCCCTCTTCTCGACAACCACCACCCCTGCTGTATTGCTCGGCGTCATCCTCGACGACTTCGACACCTCCCTCGCCGCGTCGAGATCTCCTAGTGGCCTCGAGCTCTCCTCATCGCCGCGTTCTCCGCCAGAGATCAACCCCACCGATGCCGACAACCGCAAATCCTAGTCGTGATTCCCGTCGACATACCTCACTCATCTTCAGCCATGACGACGCCACTACCTGCTTCCATCTTCGCCGACGTCTCCGATCAACTCCGCCTAAACTCGTCGCCATCATCACCGCACGAGATCGAGGGGGTCAGATCAAAATTTTGGATTGTTTTGGATTGACAGTAGAACCCGATCCGGCCAGACCCGGATCCGCCCGATTCGACCTGACCTGCTCAAGACATTTCAAGCTAAAGTCGTCAGTTCAAGCCGGTTGACGTCATCTGCTCGCCGAGCCGATCTGAGCCGGGGCTCAGCCCGATCCGACTCAGCTCAAACTGAGTTGATTCAGTGAGCTGAGCCGAGTCGACTCCAACTACGTCTGAGTTGACTCACTGAGCCAACTCAGTTATAACAACAACATAACAACATTCCAGAGCTCGTTTCAGGCCCGATTCGTGTCGTTTTCAAGGCACTTCCAGCTCATACACTGCTGTTCCAGGACCTTGTGAGTGATTTTCAGCCCTCAGTTATGGGCATTTCTTCGAGAAATCCTACATAAATTTTGAGTTGGGCGTGAACGACTCACTCCTTCAGGTGCATTCTAACTTGATCTGAATTATCAATTCCTAAATTACTTGCAATACTAGTGGAATGCAGTGATTTGTTAGTTGATTGGTACATGCTTCTATCTAGTGATTTGCATTATTATGTGTTATTCTCATCACTTGTAGGGTTGCATTTATCGCATTTAGAGCTTGAAACTTTAAAGAAATTTTATTTGCCTCATTTTAGTGCACATATATAATGATATTTAAGTTAGAAATTTGCATTACATATGCTTGTTTGCTTGATTTTACATTTGTAACCATCATGGCTAGTTAATATTGGGCGTGTAATAGACGTGACCATGAGAGTAGTTGTATTCACAATTGCGCGTAAAGTTGAGCTGAAAAATCCAAATTTTGATGGTTGATGTAGTCCTAGTGTTTTTTGTGACTGCTAACCGTTGAGTGCTATCTTGATTGGTATGAGTTATCCCATGCCGGTATAGTCCTATTTGCTAGGAGAAAACTTGAGCCATTGTTCGAGACGAGTTAATGTCTATAAGAACTGGTGGTTTTCAGAAATTCGTCAGTCAAGCGGAAGGGTAAGACAGAGTCTGAGAATACATGGATCGCAGCGACTCGGCTAGAAGTTACTGGGAGTAAGTAGAGAGAGATTGCATGAGACGTAAGGTTGTCCTAGAGTCTTGAGAAGACATGAAAGGAAAGCTTTCAGAGAAGTACCATCCCAAATATTATAGGAACTATCTCTTATACCAGTTACACAACCTCCGTCAGCGTCAAATGTCTTTTCAGGATTACATAGCCACATTTGAGGACTTAACCCGTCGTTGACGTGAGACAGCATCGTTCTCAGACGATAACTAGATTTGTTTTAAGCTTAAGATCCAAAATTAAGCGTGCTAAGAACACTGGCTCTTATGATTTGGACACCGTTGAAGAGGCTTTTGATGTTGCCTTAAAGATGACTTGACTTTTAAAAGGTTAGTCAATGCCAAGGCCCGGTGTTCTGAGAGTAAGGGATATGGGCACTAAGATTATCAGTGCCCCTCGAAGAGTCAACATGTTAGTATTGTATCTAGTGATGATGTTGATGACTCGAAGGTTATTGAGGATGTCCACGTTCTTTCTAAGACTACTAATATAATTGAAGATATATCAGTTAGTTCCGACACACTGATTCTTGATGAGGGTCATGCTCCCTACGAGGGTACTACTGAAATAGTAAATGCGATAGTCGAGTCTGGTACACCATTAATTGTTGAGCTCATGTTCATGATACTAGTGATACTATCTAGTGTCTCTAGCAAGATTTCTAGGTATTTATTTTGCCACATTTTTAATAGAGGATGAGATTGATCATGAGACAATTGATTCTAGCGTCGTTACATCTAGTGAGTCATCTGAGTCCCCTCCTGTTGATTATGATTTTATGATGGTTCCTACCAAGTCATCTTCTAATGAGTCATCAAAGTTCCTAGTTATTATCCAATAGGCAATTTCTAGTGCTTCTGATTTTACTGGTTGTTTAGAGTTTATCCGTGAATCCAGTTTACCAATAGTGGGATTCAATGTGTGTCATCCTAGGCATCGCATATATCTCTTTTCCCATCGTTAGGAGTATACCTAGAGTGCCTACTGCATTTCATTTGTTTGTTGCACATGATGATATCACTAGACAGTTAACAAATTGCGATGAAAATTATAAATTTACAGTATATCCATATAGTATGTTGCAGAAATTTATAGTTGACAGTGAGGTGTTTGTTACGAGTCACTGTGAGGTTGTAAGGAAGTCACATGTTGGGAGCACAGGTTCCCTAAAGTTCTGAGGAGGCTTGCTCCCATGATTGACGAGTTGGACATCCTATGAAATCTGGGTATCAGTTACGTCTTCGGCAGGGATAATGCGCTGTTGTTTACTATTTGACCCTTGATTGAGCTACCATCTTTTACAGTCGACCCGTCACGAAGGACAGCTCCACCATCACCTCCACCATGGTCTCGACGTGATGTACCAGTGCTGCTACCACAGCCGCCGCCGCCGCCTTGGCCCGATTGAGATGCTATGTGAGGGGAGCCCTCACTCGACAGATTCGAGTTTTCCCACCCCGGGAAAATGATGAGAATATCACACCAGTTGCTAGTTATTATCATGCCTTAGTATATTTTGAGTTCAGTTGTTTTTCTTATTTTGCTTTTAATACCATATCGGTTATATCCGAGAATTAAACTATTGTTTTATAGGCCCGACTTCTTTTATTGCTAGGCAATGAATGAATTAAAATTTTCCAATTAAATTTCTTGAGCCATGAGTTCTTGAGATTCGTGTGTGAAGCCTATGGTGTAAGGGGTGTAAAGTCTGTGGTGCAAGGAATATGAAGCTCAAAGTTATCCATTATTTAAAATCCTAATTCCCATTTTTCTTTTCTTCCTTGCAAACCCTAATTTTCTTGTCCACTGCTTGAAGGTGATTGTGATCCATCCTGTTTTACATCACCCATGGATTCTAGTGATGGCTCTCACGGATTCAAAAGGTAGCCCTCACAACATTCATGTATGGCTTGGCACTTTACTCCATATAACACTTAGCTTCATATAACACTTAATTCCACACACTTCCGGCTTGTGCCAACTCTGATACCATTTCACACCTATATTTTTCATGGTTCTCTTAAAAAAAAATGCTAGCTATCATTAATTCTTAAGTTCATGGGAACAATAAGATACTACAAACATTCTCAATGCATATCCCATGTGAAACTATTCACTTAAGTCGGAATGTTACAATTGCCCTTGCTCTCAACCCCTTACTCTTGTTCTAGTTAGTTGTTAGGCTAGAGTTAGCTCTTACACTGAGCTAACTCTCGTTGCCAAACAAGGCTTAGACTAGTTCGACCAAATCCTAAATTGTGCAAAGCTCAGATTAAGTTTCCACCTAGAGACTCACTTTACCACCTTTATAACTGCTTCTTGTGGTGTTATGATTCTTACCCCCTCCACATGATTAGCTTTTAGTTATCAGGATCAACCAGGAAAACAAATATTGTGTTTGAATACTGCACCAAGTTGTGGTCACAATTGTAGCAACAGTCTAAAATTTGTAAGGAAAGACAAAACTGCTCAAACAGCTATATCCATTCCTACTCCTCTAGCTATGATACACGGCATATAAGATCTATAGACTCTGATAGGTGACAACAGGTGCTAAGGAATCCCGAGGAGACATCAAGGAAGTGGTGAAGGGCAGGATATAGATATCACATATTGCTATTAGTATAATTAGCTTGACACTTGCATAAAATTAGCCACTAGAATGACTACAATCCATCTTTCAACAAAAATATTATCATATGCCTTGATCTTACCAAATACCAAACGAGTCAAGCTTACACACCCACAGAAGGATTATAGTTAAAAAAAAACACACACACACACACACACATTTGTCTTTTCAAGTGGCACAATACATGCACCTTATGCCTCCACAATCAAGGATGCAAAAATTGGAGTGTCACTATTTCAAGTCTCAGCTATCAAACAGAGCACTGCTTTCATGAAATGTGTCTTTATTCAACCTGATGCAACATCAGACAATGACACAATATCAAGACCCCTTCCACAAACTCCTCTCTGGTAATTTCTATTTTATATATATATAAATATATATATATACTCCTCTCTGGTAATTTCTATTATATATATATATATATATATATATATATATATATATATATATAGAGAGAGAGAGAGAGAGAGAGAGAGATGTGTAGTTCCGGAAGGATTCGAGTCCGAATCCTTCTCACTCAAATATCAACATCCGACATTCAAATACAAGATTCACTCCGTTGAAATTAATCTATATTATTTAAAGTAATTAAAAATCAAAAATCAAGTGTTTCGAATACTTTTTGATCATCCATCAAGCGGCACAAAATGGACAGCCGAAAGTAGTGAGTTGGTTAGATCTGTCTTTAGGCATAAAAATTCTCGATCCGGCCATTTAATCATGATATAAACATTAAAAACCCTTACAAACCAATTTTTGTTAGGTTTCAAATGTTCTATACCGTTAAACTAACCAACTCACTATTTAGGCCGTCTGTTTTTTCCCTACTTGATGCATGGACAAAAAGTTATCAAAATACTTGATTTTTAGTTTATAGATACTTGAAATAATATAGATCAACTTCAACAAAAGGATCTTGTATTCAAATGAGGTAAAGTTGTATTTGAGTGGGAAGGATTCAGGCTCGAATCCTTCCGAAACTACACAAGTGTGTGTGTGTATGAAAATATCTGAGTGAGAAACCGGAGCTTCGTGCGAACTCAACGATCGGCAAACCCATGGATGATCTGAACCGTTCATCTTACATACTCTAATTAGGTTATCAATGAAAAATCACATCATTCCAAGCTTTTTTACCCATGCATCAAATGACCTCTTTATTCTACAGCTAATATAAAAAAAATTGAAATCGCTTAATGCATGAGTAAAAAGATTTAGAATCGCGTGATTTTTCATTAGTAACCTAATTAGAGTATGTAAATCAAGATAAACGATTCGGATCATCCATTGGGGGGCCGGTCATGGAGTTCCCACGAAGCTCCAGAGAGAACCGGTTCTCACCGGAATAGTTCCAATATATATATATATATATATATATATATATATATATATATATATATATATATATATATATATATATATGGGTCAAGTGCTCCTAGTAGGTCTCCTTAGATTACAATCTAAGGATGAGACCTAAAATTAACCATGTACCATTCATATGAATGATCCACTCCATTTATCATGATTTTCATGTCCTAAACTTCTTATATATAAAAAATTATGCAGTTTGAACTTTTTTTACCCATCGATCAAACAGTGTCATTTGTTCTATTGTTGAAAAATCATTCATGTTGTAACCATTTGATGCATGGATAAAAATCAAAAGTGCATGATTTTTTAGACACAATCATTTTAGGATATATAGATCAAAATGAATGGAGTGGATCATCCTTAGAGATGCTCCATGGTGGTATTTTAACCCTCCTCCCTAGATTATAATCTAAGGAGACCTACTAGGAGCACTTTTTCTTATACATACATACATACCTATATATATACATACATACATATATATATATATGGAACTTATCTAGTGAGAACCGGCCTTACCAAAAGCTTCGTGCGAGCTCCGTCTGGGCTATTCCGTGGATAATTCGAACCGTTCATCTTGATCTACATACTCTAATTAGGCTACCCAAGAAAAATCACGCAATTCCGAATCTTTTTACTCATGCATCAAATGTCATCTTTATTCTACGGCTAATATAACATATATTTTGTAACTGCTTGATACATGGGTAAAAAAGCTCGGAATCACATGATTTTTCTTGGGTAGCCTAATTAGAGTATGTAGACCAAGATGAACGATTCATATCATCCACAGAGTGCCGGAGTGGCCCACGATGGAGTTCGCATGAAGCTCTTGGTGAGGCCGGTTCATACATACATATATATAAAGAAAAGTTTCAATTATCCGGAAGTGTATCCAAAAGAGAAGAAAAACTAACAATCGAGGAATTTGTTTGCAACTAGTCATTCAAATTCTGAAGGTATGTATATGCATAAATAATATAATATTTTGAAATGCATAGTTTAAACATGGAAATGTGATGGTAACATGGAAATTTAACAAATAAGTATTGATGCGGGTTGCAAAGAAAATATGCATAGGAGAGAAGGATACACCAATTGACATAATATAGCATGAGCAACCAACTTGATTCTTAGATAAAATTAGCCGCCGCTGCTAAACAAAAATTTATTACTTACAGATTCAATTCTATAGCCTTCCTCAACAAGATCATCAATTTAGTGCTCAATTCCAACATACTAGACGCAGTTTTGTCGCACTACTCACTGCAAAAAGTATTCTCATGCATTTTGGCCCATCAAAAGAGTTCATGAATCATATCTCCAGTCCTTCTGTGTAATTTCCAACTTTCATAGCGAATAGATAAAGGAGTATGCATAGCAGCATATGCACAACTTAGAAGTCCTTGGAGCTATTATGATTTTTGCTAAAAGTTTTCTTACTCGTTACTTTGTCAACTACCTTATATAACATCTCGTTGAATACATTGCTATTGTTAAAAAGGCTAGTTTGCTTGAAAGAAAGCTGCCAATTTCTCCTCAAGGGAACGCAACACATGACCATCTTCTATCATGGTGGTACAACTTAAACTTCATTAACCCCAGGACCCCGCAACTTCTAGGCCATTGACAAGCATATCCAAAGAAAACCTACACTATCTTCGTCAATTAACCAAAAAAAACATAGCCTAAAACAGGCAAAACAGCTTTTCCGTCTGGTTTATCATTACAGAAGTCCTTTGGCATCTAAAGAGGGAAAACACCACCAAAGACTACAGAAAGATGTCTTCTTATCTATGGAGTTCCAACCTTCATTGCATCATTTCCCTGTCTTCGTCCAAACTACCAAAGTTCCTAGGGAAATATGATGGAAGTCACACTACACCCTCATGACGGACTGTCAAACCCTTCTGCTTAACTGGCGAATTTCTGGAAACCACTAGTTCTTATAGTCATTAACTCGTCTCGAACAGTGGCTTCAGTTTCTGGCTTTGTCTTCGTCACTGGTGGAAGGCATAGTGCAATTTCTTCCTCATTCGTCCTCTTCCCTTATTGCTTGCTATGCTATAACTCTCTATAGTTAGGGCCGTCAAGGTCTGTGTGATTTCGTTCTTTTCCAGCTCTCTTCGGAATCGAGATAAGGCTCTTTTAGAGCGGTTCAAAGTCAGGTCGACATTCAGCCCTTTTTCTTCAGGGTGTACATTTCAAATAGTGCCAATTGATGCAGAGAAGAAACTCTTAGCAATTAAACCAGAATATGCTCTTAGCGCGTTAAACATTTTATGAACTCGATGTGGAGAGAGACCCGCTATATATATAACCATATCGAGAGGTTAACCTTCAAAAGCTTAGGACAGTTTGAATGTGTTATATATAAGTTATTGAGTTATCGGGCTATTGGACTATTGAGTTGGTACCTAATAGCCCATATCCATCGCTTGTATTACATATACATGTTTGCTCTAATGAATCCACTATCAAGGATTTTTTGCTTCTAACATAGTATCAGAGCAGCAAACCCTAACCCTAGTCGTCTCCCTCTTTTCTTCCTTTCTCCTCTCTCCAACACTTCCGCCACCCTTGTCTTCCCTTCGCAAGATCTCTCTGATTGTCGTCAAAGCCCCACGAGGCTCCAGCGTGCCTCGCCAAAGCTCCACGAGGCTCCCCTAAGCCTTACCGACGCCCAGCGAGTGATGCTGAGCCTCGCCGAAGACCAGCGAGGCTCCTTGTACCCCCTATATCCCTCGACAATGTTGTAGAAGGCCTCCTACATCCCTGTCAGCCTGTTATGCTCTGTTGGTGATCTATTCATGTTGTTAATGTGTTGCTCTGTTCTTTGATCAATTGTCATGTTCTGCCCCTGTTTTGCCATGTTATGTTGTTATGGTGATGTTGCCGATCCAGGTCAGTCCTACTGCAGCCTTGTCACGCTTTGCTGGCGACTCCTGCACACTTTGACACCCTTGATGACCCCTCTCGCGCCACCAGCACCTTCTGCATGCTTGACCGCCAATTGTTGTTGTCTCACGGGTTCTCCACACTTTGACACCCTTGATGACCCCTCTCGTGGCCACCAACACCTTCTGCATGCTTGACCGCAAATTGTTGTTGTCTCACGGGTTCTCCACTGCCTACGACGGACTGAATTTTTTTTGGCTCTGGTCTTCTGGTCTTCTCTCCTTGTTGTTGCTAGCCCTCTTTTACTGCTTCTGGTGCCCTGTTATCAGCTCTGTTGGTGATCTCTGCTCTCTACAACTACTGATGTTTCTGCTTATTTATTTCCACTATTGCACATCTGCGTCTCGACTGATTTTTTTCTAACTTGCTGTGATGTCGGGTGCTACAAGTACTTCAACCTCTCTTACTACTCCATCTCGGCTATCTGGTGACACTGCTATTGTTTCCTTTGCTATTTCATTCGGTCCTTCTGGTGCCCTTGCTGTTCAGATATCACAAGTATGACAGAATGCGTCAGCTCAGGTTCCTTTAGACAGGTCATTCTTCAACTCATACATCCTCTCTCTGTATGGATACTTATATTGCCTCTCCTCACAAGCCTTGGATATTAGATTCAGGAGTCTCATCTCACATGACAGGTATTAAGGATAAATTTATCTATTTACATTTTTCCTATCAATTTTATTAATATTATTGATGGTACATAATCTCATGTGACAGTAGAATAGCTTAGGTTACTCCATCTTTGAATCTAACAAAAGTGTTATATGTTCTGAAATTTTTGTTAGTTTGTTATTTATTAGCCAGTTTACCAAACAAAATAATTGCAGTATAACCTTTTCTCTTCTTATTGTCTTTTAGGACTTGACAACTGGGAGGAGGATTGGTTCAGGTCATAAGGGAGTAGGCATGTACTATTTGGACGACAGCGTATCCCTCACTGGCTTAGTTGCAAGTCAGCATGATCTTATTCTACTCTGACAATGGCGTATGAGTCATCTATCATTGCAGAAGTTTCGATCAGTAATCCCTGTTGAGTCATCTTTCTCTACTCTAGTTTATGTTTTTTGTGAGTTGGGCAAACATTATCGTGCCTCTTTTTCGGGTTGTGTCAATAATCGTAGTAGTTCTGCATTTGAGTTATAATTCATTCTGATGTCTGTGGTCCTAGTCATGTGTCTTCAGTCAAAAATTTTAGATATTTTCTCATTTTATTGATGAATTCTCTCGTATGATTTGGCTTTATTTGCTGAAAGAAAGGTATAGTGGGCAATTCTCAACCCCACAGGAAATCACATGTGTCCTGCCTGGAGATCATCGCTTATCATCAGCAGACTCGACTCACCAGCAAGCGTGATGCGAGCTCAAGAAGGAGATCTGGCTTCAACGCGAACTCACAACTTGTCAGACACTGACTACCCAAATTGAGCGCTTAAACCAGAGTTGCATCACTTCCTAGGACTTCACCACCAGTACCGGGTCCACCATGGAGTCGCTCAAGACTCCGACACAAAAAAAACCCCACGGAGTTGCTGAAGACTCCGTCACTTAACTCTCTAGAGCTCATTATCCCCGCACTGCTTGCAGGTGGATAGCACTATCTCCAAGATTCACGAATCCGACTATGTTGTTAAATCATCCTCACGTTCTAAACAAGGTAACACTCTTATATCAAAACGAGCAGTTATAGATGATGGCGGATATCCCGACATGGCAATCCCAGCAATCAAGCGGCACAATCTGGGGGATTACAAGGAAATCGTAACGTGCAAGTCGTGCAGTTACGTAGATCCGAAATGTCCGCACTCATGAAAACAGCTCGGGCAGATATAAATACCTGGCTCTCTCCAATGAGTAGAGGGTTCGAAAAAACAAAACCCTAACGCACCTGTAATCACATAGAGCATTATAATTTCTGCTTGTAATTCCTTCGAATTAAAGTGAAACCTCTCTCTTCTGTGATTTTTCCTCTTTGGGTTTCCACGTTAAATCTGTGTTTGCTGTGATATTTGGTCGGTGCGTCTTTGTCAATTTGATGCACGTGGGACCATGGTTCAAAGTCGCGGTCTCGGCCGCCGACTCAGCGGCCAACGAGACGGATCGGCCTCAGTGACTCAGATCGGACTCGGTGATACACGCAAAAGGCTACATAGAAAGCTAAAAAATTCTGAAAAAATCATGACAGATCCTAAAAAAATATATAGACACCAATATCCATGTATCACATATCCAAAATCTATCGCCTAGCACACTAAACATAAAGTGAAAACATAAATACACGCATCGTCAGTAGAAACATATCAAATACACGCATAATATAGTAAATTGCACAAAATACATTCATTAATATTAGCTTTATGTTAAATTAACTAGATTAATATTAGTTATATATTAAATTATCTAGATTAAATTAACTAGATTAAATTTAGATAATATTATTAACTAGATTAAATTAACTAAATTAAATTAATAGAGAGAAACTAGGAGATGGAGAGGGGGAGATAGAGACAGAGTGAGTGAGAGAGGGAGGGAGGGGAAAGACAGAAACAAAAGGAGAAAAAGAAAAAGCCAGAGAAAGAGACAGGGAGAGAAAAAGAGACAGGGAGCGAGACAGAGCGGATGAGAGAGGGGGAGAGAAACATGATGGAAACAGAGGGAGGGGAGAGAGAAAGATAGGGAGGGGGAGAGAGAGAGAGAGCGGGTGAGAAAGGGAGGGGGAGAGAGAAACAGAGGAAGGGAAACAGAGGGAGGGGGAGAGAGATATATATAGAGAGAAAGAGACAGATCGAGAGGGAGAGAAACAGAGCGGGTGAAAGCGAGAGGGGGATAGAGAAACAGAGGAAGGGAAAGAGAAAGAGACTGAGAGATGGAGAGAGACCGAAAGCGGTGGAGAGAGAGGGGAAGAGAGGAAGAGAGAGAGAAGACTGGGAGATGGAGAGAGGAGTGGCGGTGTTACCTGGGGATGTCGTGGCTCATCGGTGGCAGAGCGGGCTCGGCGGAGGTTGGCGGAGGTCGGCAGTCGTCCAGATCTAGGTAAGTTTTTTTTCTTCTCTTTTTTTATTTTATACCCAAAGCGTCGAAGCTCATAGGCGAATGGGCGACCTGGCACGAATCGACCACGACTCGTAGTCGGTCGAGTCAGTCGAGTCAACTCCAATTCATGGTCGAGTCGCTCTCCTCTGAGTTGATTTACCTGTATTGGGTCTTAGAATCGTTTCGGAGCTCGCCGAGTCAGATACAACTCGGCCGAGTCTTAAATCACCGCGTGAGAAAGTCCTTGGAGGATTTCCCACAGCAAGAGGTCTGAAGTTTTTGATATCATCGAACTTTTCTATACTAAAATAAAAAAATCAATTTTTCACCTTTATTCGTGTGCTTCATAGTGATAATGTCTTAGAATATATGAAAAATGATGTGTCTCTTTTGTTCTAAGAATGGGATTATTCATCAAATCTCATTTTCTCACACATCCCAACAGAATGGTATTGCTGAACGCAAATACAGACATCTTAGATGATGCTAGAGCCATGAAGATTCATATGCATGGTCTAAAATATTTGTGGGTCGATGCTGTGTTAAGTGTGTCGTTTAATTAATAGGATGTATTCCTCTATTCTTCATGGTAAAATCCCTTTTTCGTATTTATATCCTAACAAAAGTGTCTTCCCCATTGCTCATCGTGTTTTTAGCTGTACATGTTTTGTTCAGGATTTGTCTCCAAGTCTAAATAAATTGTCTCCTAGGTCTATTAAATGTGTCTTTGTTGGGTAAGGTCTATTAAATGTGTCTTTGTTGGGTATTCTCGAACTCGGAAAGGATATCGGTGCTATAGTCCATCTACCAAAAAGTATTTTGTGTCTTTTGAATCAGTTCCATACTTCTCTCTATAAGGTCTAGTTACTCTTTCACCGTCTGTTTCGTTGCCAGCATGTGCTCCTGTTCATGATGTATCTTCACCAGTGTCAATGAAAGACACTACAATGCCATCTGCAGCAAAGCTTGTTTGAGATTTCAAATTCATCTACACTCGTCGACAAAAAAATCCTGCATCTGAACCAGTTCTGGCCGACTCCTCTCTAGTGGAAGGTCCGTCCCCTCAGCAATCGCACCTCTCTGATTTTGATGTTCATATTGCCCTCCGCAAAAATAAATGGTCTTGTACTGATCATCATATCTCTCATTTTGTTTCCTATGATCGTCTAATCCCTCTTTTCGCCAATTTGATGTCTTTGTCTTCTGTTTCTATACCGAGGTCCTATGAGGAAGCTATATTGATACTTGCCTGGAAGCAGGTATGGACTCAAAGAACTTGGGAGTTGGTCTCTGCACCCACAAGTGTAGTTTGGGTTGTCGCTGGGTCTATACTTTGAAGTATCACCCAGATGGTTCGGTGGACTGGTACAAGGCCAGACTTGTTGCCAAAGGTTATACCGGACCTATGGCGTGGATTACAATGAGACCTTATCACCAGTTGCTCGGTTGAACTCTATTTGGATTTTGTTTTCTGTTGTGATTAATATGGGGTGGCCATTATTCCAGCTGGATGTCAAGAATGTCTTTCTCTATAGAGACTTAAAAGATGAAGTTTATATGGAGCAACCTCCAGGGTATGTTGCTCAAGAGGAGAATACTGTCTGCAGACTCAGG
This sequence comes from Agave tequilana, assembly GCA_038442645.1. Taxonomy (NCBI): domain Eukaryota; kingdom Viridiplantae; phylum Streptophyta; class Magnoliopsida; order Asparagales; family Asparagaceae; genus Agave; species Agave tequilana. The sequence continues at coordinate 83,607 of JAVJIF010006217.1, read as the reverse complement.
AGGCAATCTATAGACTCAAACAGAGTTCAAGGGCATGTTTAAGAAGTTCAACATGGTTATTTCTGGTATTGAATTTGCTCGATGTAATTCAAATCACTCGGTGTTTGTTCATCGTACTAAGTCTGGCTCAGTGATTCTGACAATGTATGTTGATGACATTACTAACTGAGAGTGACTATGTGGCCTTAGCAGAAATAAAGGAGTATCTCAAGCTTCATTTTGTGACGAATGATATAGGAAAGCCAAGATATTTTCTTGGGATTGAAGTTGCTTATCAAAAGCATGGGTTACTTCTGTCTAAGAAGTATGTGCTTAATCTCCTCAGGAAACTGACTTGTTTGGTGCAAACCTACTAGCACTCCAATGGAAGTCAATGTGAATTTATGGTGTGATAGTAGTCATCTTCTTGACGACCCTGGACAGTATAGGAGGTTGATTGAGAAGTTGATCTACTTGACAATTACTAAGCCTGATATAACATATGCAGTTGGAGTAATGAGTAGGTTTATGCATCAACCTAAAGAGGTTCATTGGACAGCTACTCTGAGGATTCTTGACTATGTCAAAAGCTCTACTAGAAAAGATTTGTTGTACAAGAAGCATGAACACATTCATATTTTTTTACTATTCTGACTTAGGCTATGCTGGTGATAAGAGAGATAGAAAATCCACTACTGACATTGCACATTCATTGGAGGAAATTTGGTGACATGAAGGAGCAAGAAGCAAGATGTGTCTAAATCCAGTGTAGAGGCTGAGTGTAGAGTCATGGCTCATACTGCATATGAGATGATTTGGCTGAAGAACTTGCTGTTGGAGCTTGATTTTAGACAACCTGAACCTATGCGTATGTTTTGTGATAATTAATCTGCTATTTATATCGCACAGAATCCAGTGTTCCATGAGAGAACTTAACATATAGAAGTTAATTATTCATCTAGTCAGAGATACATGGACCAAAAAGGTGATTTCTCTCCCGTTTACTCCATCTTCAAAACAGTTGGCGGATCTTCTCACCAAATCAGCTTCACCAAAAGTGTTTTCTATCTTATGCAACAAGCTGGGCATGATTTGAAATACACCTAGAGGGAGTGCATAGGTGTTTTGCTAATCAAATGTAATTTTAAAACTACTTATGATGCATTATGCAAACGGTCACTCAAAATAAGAATTGAAGCTGAATTCCCCGTGAAGGGATCTAGAACTTCTCCTCTTAGTTTCCTCTAGATAATGAGTTGAGGTGCTCAATTGCCTCCTTGTTGAGATGAGTATAGACCGAAAATGAAAATGATGGAATGAAAGAATTACAGAATACAAGATGAACTACTACACAAGTATGAATAATGAAAAGCAATAGAGAGCAAGACACAAGCAATCGCAAACACAAAGGAATTGTTCCAAGGTTCGAGCTACCGCTCTACATCCCCGCCTTCACCACTATAAAGGATTTCATTATTGTTTACTCGGAAAAAATATTGAGGAGAGATTTAAGTAAAATTTCCTTGAATCAATGAAAGATTTCAACAATCTCAAAAATTCCAATTACAAGAGAGAAGATATTCAAGCTAAAATCTTCTTTTTATTTAATGCTGGGTTCTTCACGTGGCGGTGGAAAGTGAATCTTGTTTTCCGTTAACCAGGTGAATGTCAGTGTCTTCTGGGAATCTTCTCTTCGGACTATGGACGGAGTAGCGCAACTCCTATCCAGTGAAATCTAAAAGAGACTTGAGGTAAAAACTTGTACTCAGCAAGTTGTTAAAAGAGTTGGACTCTTTATCAATATTCCTCAACTGAAAATTTTGACCAAAATTCTGACCAAAAAAAAAAGAATCCCCCAATTCAATTCCCCCTCTTCAATAGCAAACTAAGCTATTTATAGGGTTTTTCAGGGGTAAAACTGTCCCATGAAACCCTCCATGATGGGGGTTAACTCCCCTCATTACGTGGGCAACAATTGACCTAGAAATGAGGACAGTTTTAACTGAAACGCAGTGCTTCTTTATAGTTGAAACACGGGTTTCGAGCCTCGCGTTTTGGCATTACAGTGATGTTGGATATCGAACCCTGCCAGACGCGGGCTTCGAGCTCTACGTCTTGGCCATTGCAGTGACCTAAGACGCGGGCTTCGACCCTTGCGTCTTGGTACTGCAGTGATGCTGAGGCGCGGGCTTCAAGCTTTGCGTCTTGGCCATTGCAGTGAAAGCTGCGACGCGAGCTTCGACCCTTGCGTCTTGGTACTGAGTGATGCTGAGGCGCAGCTTCAAGCTCTACGTCTTGGCCATTGCAGTGATGCTAAGACGCGGGCTTCGACCCTTGCGTCTTAGTCCTGCACGAGTGGCTATGATTAGCCTTGCGTCTGGAGTATAGACTCTACTTTCTAATGACTTATCCGCAGTGATTTTTGGACAGTCTACAACTATCCTCTAAGGGATCTTCCACAAAAGGACCTTACAAAGGCATTACAATTTGGTCTACACAAGACTGTAGTACACAACTCCACCACTCAACCCTCTACACAAGAGGTAGCACAAAGCCAATTGAGGTTACAAAACTCTTGGTGATCCAACAAGATCATAAACACTCTCTTCCAACTTCCTATAGAGTAGAATATGAAGTGTGGCTCAAAAAAGTTAAGTGAGAGGTGAAATTCAATTAGAAAGAATAGAAAAGCTTTAAAACCAATTGAAAATAACTTTGAAAAGAAAGAACTTGAAGATTGAAAGCTAAAAAAACTTCTTTTGAAACAAACTTGAAAACTTATAAACTTGTGTTATTTTGTTATAACAAAACCAAAACCAATAACTCATATATATAGGCAATAGATAAAGATCATTTGTTAATCATACCAAGTCATTTGGGTGTGTTTAGACCCTTAGAAACCAAAAATGCTCGTTGGAATCTACTAAAAAGAAAATAGATCCAAAAACTAACTATTATGGACAACTGGCAAGCTGTCAGTCGACCGGCCGGTCGACCACCAGCTCATCCAAAAAAGAGCCGTTGGCTCCGATCAACCGGCCAGTCGACCGCCCTTCAGTTCAAAGAGGGAAAACAAAAGGTCGGTCGACCCGGTCGACCAGCCAAACCCGAGAGCAAAGGGCTTTCAGTCGGTCGACCGACAACGTGCACGACCCTTGGTCAAAGGCCCGGTCGACCGGTCGGTCGACCATTTTGGCCTATAATAGGCATTTTGGCCTAAAATAAGCACCAGTTGACCGACTTGGCCTGAAACAGTTTTCTAGATAGTTTTTTGAGTTTCAAACATTTTTCAAAATATTTTGCATTGGTTTATAAGTAATATAGCAATGTATTAGTAATGAAATACATGTTCTAAACTTGTTACAAAATTTTTGAAAAAAATTCAGACAAAACTTGAATATTTTGAAATCGTGTATTTTGTGTGTAACTTCTTAAGCATTACAACTATATTCTACACTTTAACAAACTAATATCTTACAAGGCTCTATGTGACTATAAGATCTTCAAGCAAGCTTCTCCTTTGGCGACATCGAGTGCAATGAGCTTCAATCCCGTACTTGAATATCCTTGAGCCTTTAACACCTTCCTGTGGATGAAAAAAACTCTTTGAATCCATTAGAACCCTGAAATATACTTAAGTACTTGAACCTGATTAGCACTAATTAACTACATATGTTTGTTATCATCAAAATCATAAAACCAAGTGATTGTAACCTTGGGCCAACAATCATCCTCTTTTTGATAATGACAAAACATATGAGTCATTTAGGAAAGAGCTTGGAAAAACTCCCCCTCAAATTATGTTATCTATCAAGTGCAAGAAATCATTATGACTTTAAATAGATTTGACAGTATAAGCAAGTCACACATATATGCATATATAAAGATGATAATAATTTAGAATAATATGCATATATAGCCTATCATGCTTCCAATCCTCCTTCCTCCAAAAACAATATGCAATGAATGAAAACAATAAATCATGACATTGCATATAAGCATGGTAATGAAATGGACATACACGAAGTTCACAAAATACCAAAACAACTTAATAACTCATCAAATATCTCTCCCTTTTTGTCATGCATCAAAGAAGGAAAAGACATCAACATAAAAGAGATATTAATTTGAAAAATACATGTATAAAGGATTTAAAAATACATGAAACAATTTCAAAACTTAGGAATCCATAATACAAACATTTAACTAACCACAAATGAATGAAAATCTATTATAATCTAGTGGTTTAGTAAAAATGTCCGCAAGTTGAAAATCGGCTCATAGTGATCTCTAAGAAAGTAATATCGAATATTTATGTGCTTAGTCTTGCTATATTGATTTGCATTTTTAGTCATATGAATGGTACTAGTATTATCACAAAATATTTTAATATGATCATAATGCAAATCATTGTCAAGAAGAGTATTTTTCATCCAAAGGACTTGTGCATAACAAGCCCCGGCCGCAACATACTCTGCCTCGGCTGTTGAGAGGACTACGGAATTTTATTTCTTGGAAGACCACGGGCAATTTCCTATAAATTGACAAGTATCACTAGTGCTCTTCCTATCCACTCTATAACCGACATAGTCGGCATCCGAATAACTCGTCATAGGAAATTGTCCAGTTTTCGGATACAACAAGCCCATTCCAATAGTGCCCTTAAGATATCTAATAATGCGTTTTTCCCGCAGTTAAGTGACTCTTTAGGACAAGATTGAAATCTAGCACATAGACACACACTAAACATAATATCCGGCCTACTAGCTGTTAAATAAAGAACTACCAATCATGCTTCTATAAAATTTAATGTCTACATTTATACCTTGTTCATCCTTATCAAGCTTTGTTGTGGTGGCCATGGGAGTCTTAGTTTTGCATCTTCAAGCTCAAATCTCTTGATGAGTTCTCTTGTGTACTTGGCTTGATTGATGAAAATCACGTCACTCCTTTGCTTGATTTGGAGTTCAAATAGTTTAACTCTCCCATCATAGACATCTCAAACTCGTTCTTCGTGCATGATTCAAATTCTTTACAAAACTTTTCATTAGTGGATCCAAAAATAATATCAACATAAATTTGAACAATTAGGATATCACTATCTACATGCTTTGTAAACAAAGTGGTGTCAACTTTATCTTTAACAAAATCATTTGAAATTAGAAAAGTTGAAAGCCTTTCATACCAAGCTCTTGGAGCTTGTTTTAAACCATATAAAGCTTTATCAAGTTTAAAAACAAAATCCGGATGTGTAGGATCAACAAACCTGAGGGGTTGTTCTTCAACATACACTTCCTCTTCTATAAAACCATTTAAAAACGCACTTTTGACATCCATTTAAAAAAGTTTGAAATCTTTAAAAGAAGCAAAGGCAAATGTCATCCGTATGGCTTTAAGCCGTGCTACGTGTGCAAAGGTTTCCTCAAAATCAATACCTTCGATTAAGGTGTAACCTTAGGCCACTAACCTAACTTTATTTCTAATAACATTACCTCTCATCCAACTTATTCCAAAAAATCTATTTAGTACCAATAGTTAATCTATTATAGGGTCTAGGAATAAGATGTCAAACTTAGTTGCGCTCAAATTGATTGAGCTTTTCTTGCATTGCAAGCAACCAATATGAATCAGCCTCGACTTCGAGGATATTTTTGGGCTCAATATGTGAAATAAAAGCAAAATGGCCACATAAATCATGGAATTTGGATCGAGTAGTTACCCCCTTGGATACATCACCTATGATGAGGTCCTTGTGATGATTTGAAGCAAATCTCCAATCTTTCGGAAGTGGTAGTGTTGGCTCCACTTTAACCTCTTGAACTTCACCTTGTTCATCAATCTTTAGTTTTCTTCTTCTATAAGTGAGTCCTTCAAGGTTATCCTCTCCATGTCTTCACCTAAGGAATCAATCTCTATAACATTCTTCACAAAAGCATTAGATTACTCAAACTTGACATGTATAAATTCTTCAATAGTCAAAAAAGATCTATTGAAGACTCTATAGGCCTTACTAGTATTTGAATACCCAACAAATATGGCTTCATAATATTTGTCATCAAATTTTCCTAAATTATCTTTAGCGTTTAAAACAAAGCATTTACAGCCAAAAACATTAAAATAAGAAATATTAGGTTTTCTCAAATAGTAAATTTCAAATGAAGTTTTAGAAGTATTTTTATAAAAATAAATTCTATTTGAGATGTAACATAATGTGTTTACAGCCTCGGCCCATAAATATTGAGGGAGTTCATATTCATTTATCATTGTCTTAGCCATTTCTTGAAGAGTACGATTCTTTCTTTCAACGACTCCATTTTATTGTGGAGTTCTAGACGTAATAGTTCATGTTTAATTCTATTTTCTTCACAATAAGTAAAAAAAAGGTTAATGAATTCACCACCTCAATCACTTTTTATGCGTAAAATCGAAAAATCTTTTTCTTTTTCAACTCTTTTTCTAAACACTTGAAAATGTGAAAAAGCTTGATCTTCGTGTTCTAAAAAACCCATGTAAAACGAGAAAAATCGTCAACCAAAACAAAAATAAAACAATTTCCACTTAGACTTTTGATTTTAGTTGGACCAAATAAATCCATGTGAATTAACTCCAAGGGTCTTGATGTCCTGATATCCTTGATAGTTTTGAAAGAGGACCTGGTTTGTTTTTCAAGTTGGCATGCATCGCAAATGCGGTCCTTTTCAAATTTCAAATAAGGAATACCTTTCACCACTTCCTTATTGTTAATTTTAGATGGATGGTCAAATGAAATATGGCCTAGTCTCCTATGCCTAACTAAGAATGTTCATTAAAAGCATTTAAATATGTAGCATTGCATGTAAATTAGATATATCAATCATATACACATTATTTTCACAAAAACCAAGAAGCACACATGCATTGGTTTGTCTATCTAAAACATTGCAAGATAAGTCATCAAAAACCACTTTAAAACCTCTATCACAAAGATGACTAATACTCAAGAGGTTATGTTTTAGACCATCAACTAAAACAACATTTTCAATTAAAGGAGATGAGTCAATTTTAATGTTACTTATACCGATAATTTTCCCTTTGGAGTCATCTCCGAAGGTGACGGTGTCACCTTCATGGTACCTTGAAAATTTTTTATATCCCAAGTCATATGCCTTGAGCAACCGCGATCAAGATACCACCGCTCCCTATGTCTGGGAGCCTTGGTGTGTACCTACATCAAGTAATGAATTGGTTAATTTTGGTACCCAAATTTTCTTAGGTCCTATAGTGTTTGCTTTTCGAACCCAAGTATGAACATTAGAAGCATTTATTCTATCAAAACAAAATTTGACTAAATGACCCTTTCGACCACACTAAGTGCATCATGAATAAACTCTACCATATATAAATGCATGATGAGAGTGGGGGGTATGAGCATGCTTGGTGTGTGTAGTATGTCTAGCATGATGTGTATGTAAATGTTGTGATTTAGGAGTGTGGGTATGTGTAGTATGATGAGCATGTGTAGTATGAACATGTTTCTTTGGAGTATGTTTCTTAAGAAATATTACCTCCAACCTAGTTTTATCAAACTCACATTTCTTTAACACATCTCCTAATGAACTAATTTTATCTTTCAAAATAGAAATCTCATCTTTATTAATTAATAAAAATTTTGCTTTACATGAAATTTTATATGCATCAAAATCTTTTTGTGTGGATATGAGTGTAAAAGATAAATCATCTTTTTCATTAGAAAGTGTGAAATTTTTGTTTTAAAGAGTTTCATTTTCCTTTTTCATTTTTAAATACTTCTTTTTAAGGAAATCATAGTTGTTAGACAACTCTTCAAAAGCCTCACCCAATTCATCCATTGTTAATTCACAATCATCAAGTGAGGGTTCGGATGTTGCCTTAGGTGTGTTATCATTAGCTATGAAACACACGTGTGTCGTATCCACTTCTTCATCGGTTTCACTCTCCGAGTCCCAAGTAGCTTTGAAGGGCTTCTTAGAGGTTGAAGGTTTGCTTTTGGTCTTCGGACAATCCACAACCATGTGGCCCGGCTTTTGGCAATTGAAATATATGACCTTATTTTCTTTCCCTTATCATCTTCTTCTATTGTTAAACTTAACCTTGTTGTACATCCTCCTTACATTTTTCACTAGGAGGGAGAATTCTTCATCATCCTCTTCTTCGTCATCGTCGGAGACGGTGGGAGTGGATTTGAAAGCGATCATCTTCTTCTTTTGCGGCGTTATCTCTTCCCTTGCCTTCCTTTCCATTTCATGAGTTTTAAGGTTTCCTATAAGACCGATGAGCTCCATCTCTTCTTTGTCGTTTAGCTCCTTCAATGTAGTAGCCTTGACTTCCCATGAAGGTGGAAGTACACGAATGACCTTCCTTACTTTTTGATCATTGTCAATGGCATCACCTAAAGAAGCAAGACCATTAGTTATTTTAGTAAATCTTGTTATCATGTCATCAATGGAATCATTATCATGCATGGTGAAATTTTCATATTAGGAACGTAAGAAATCAATTTTGCTCTCTTGACTTGTGACGTTCCCTCGTGTGTGACTACTAGGTGTGTCCAAATCTCCTAGGCGGATTTACAATGGATGACCCTATCAATATCGTCACCGTTCAAAGCTTGAAGCAAGGCATAATGTGCCTTAGCATTTGGATCAAACTCCTTAGTGGCAATGTCGGACCAAGTGTCCTCATCACCAATGAGTACACTAAAAGGTTTAGTCACCGCTTTTGCAACCCGGCTTCCTAAGAATTGCAAAAATACGGTCATCTTAACCTTCCATATAGAAAAGTTAAGGTCATCAAACTTGAGAGGGATCTTAATACCTTCGGCTATTTTTACTATATGGATGAAAATGAAATTATAAATGAAGTAATTAGCAACTAGGTATCTCTCTAAGGTGGTTAAACCAAAATCTAAAGATATACCAATTGAAATACACCTAGAGAGAGTGAATAGGTGTTTTGCTAATCAAATGTAATTTTAAAACTACTTATGATGAATTATGCAAATGGTCACTCAAAACAAGAATTGAAGTCGAATTCCCCGTGAATGGCTCTAGAACTTCTCCTCTTAGATTCCTCTAGATAATGAGTTGAGATACTCAATTGCCTCCTTGTTAAGATGAGTATAGACCGATAATGAAAATGATAGAATGAAAGCAATTATAGAATACAAGATGACCTACTGCACAAGTATGAATAATGAAAAGTAATAGAGAGCAAGACACAAGCATTCGCAAACACAAAGAAATTGTTCCCAGGTTCAAGTCACCGCTCTATGTCCCCGCCTTCACCACTATGAAGGATTTCACTATCCTCTAAGCGATCTTCCACAAAGAGACCTTACACAAAGAAATTACAATTTGGTCTACACAAGACCGGAGTACACAACTCCACCACTTAACCCTCTACACAAGAGGTAGCACAAAACCAATTGAGGTTACAAAGCTCTTGGTGATCCAACAAGATCACAAACACTCTCTCTTAGAACTTCCTATAAAGTAGAATATGAAGTATAGCTCCAAAAGTTAAGTGAGATATCAAATTCAGTTAGAAAGAATAGAAGAGCTTTAAAACCAACAGAAAATAGCTTTAAAAAGAAAGAACTTGAAGATTGGAAGCTAAAAAAAATTTCTCTTTTGAAACAACTTGTAAACTTGTGTTATTTTATTATATCGAAACCAAAACCAATGACCCATATATATATGCAATAGATAAATATCATTTGTTAATCATACCAGGTCATTTGGGGTGTGTTTAGACACTTGAAAACCAAAAATATCCGTTAGAATCCACTAAAAACAAAACAGATCCAAAACTAGCTGTTATGAACAACTGGCAAGCTGTCGGTCGACCGGCCAGTCGACCGCCAGCTCATCCAGAAAAGAGTCGTTGGCTCCGGTCGACCGCCTTTCAGTTCAAAGGGCGAAAACAAAAGGCCCCGATCGACCGGCCCAACCCAAGAGCAAAGGGCTTTCAGCGGTCGACTGGTCGGTCGACCAACAACGTGCACGGCCCTTAGTCAAAGGCCCAGTCGACCGTTTTGGCCTGAAATAGGCACTGGTCGATCGCCCGATCGATCGACTTGGCCTTTAACAGTTTTCTGGATAATTTTTTGAGTTCTAAATATTTTTCAAAATATTTTGTATTGCTTTATAAGTAATATAGCAATATATTGGCAATGAAATACATGTTCTAAACTTGTTCAAATTTTTGGAAAAATTATGAGACATGTATCAAAATCAAACATGCAAAATACCAATACCATCAAAACTTGTATTTTTCAAAATCGTGTATTTTGTGTGGGTAACTTCTTGAGCATTACAACTATATTCTACACTTTAACAAACTAATATCTTACAAGACTTTAGGTAAATATAAGATCTTCAAGTGGGCTTCTCCTTTAGCGACATCGAGTGCATTAAGCTTCAATCCCGTACTTGAATATCCTTGAGTCTTCAACACCTTCCTTTAGATGAAGAAAACTCCTTAAATCCATTAGAACCCTGAAATATACTTAAGCACTTGAACTTGATTAGTACTAAATAACCACATATGTTTTGTTATCATCAGAACCATAACCTTGGGCCAACATGATTGATATCTATACTCCAGCTTGAGGGAGAGTGTTAGATATAAGTTATTGAGTTATCGGGTTACTGGACTATTGGGTTGATATCCAATAGCCCATACTGATCACTTGTATTACATATACATGTTTGCTCTAATGGATCAACTATCAAGGATTTATTTTCTTCTAACAAAATGCTTTCCTCGTGTGATGAAGTGGAGTTGCATTCTGTTGTGAATGAATTGCTATATAGGCTGACTTGAAGCTAAGCAATCCTGATTTTGACTATTAGCCACACAATTTTTCCCTTATGTTATCCTTGAGTAACTGACATGTGATAGCATAAAGTCATTGGTCCACCACAATTCTACATTTTTACTTAATACAAATAGAAAAAATGAAATCGACATTGTGCCCTCGAATCAAAAACAAAACAAATATCAAGCTTCCCTTGGCCTATCATCATCATAAGCCTTCTCCCATCAAAATGAGGCTATTCATGCGTCACGATAAAAAATTCATGAACTCCCCACCCTCCCACAAAAAAAGAAGTTACTAAGTTTTATGGTTAGCTATCAATCTCCTAAATACGTACCACGGGATTTCCCTGGCACAAAACCTTGTTGGCCATTGATCAGTTCATCAGCACATAGACACCAGGGTTCAAAGTATCGGCCATTCCGGTTCCGACTGGCCGCAGTTCTGATTCCGACTCGGCCGAGTCAGAACCGGAACGAGGATGACCAGTTCGAGATCGTTCCACAATTCAACAAAAATGGCCAAAATCACGCAACTCGACCAAAAATCAGAACCCTAAATCGGATTGACTTGGCCGATATGGCCGAGTCAACTCAGAGTTTTGACAGAGTCCAGTTAAAAAAAAGAAAAAAAATCCGAGTAAAAAAATGAAAAACCGACTTACCTGCAGGTCGTCGCTGTCGCACGCCTCCAGGTCGCCGCCTCCCTCCGCTCTCTCTCCCTCTCTCTCTCTCTCTCTCGCTCTCTGAGAGAGATCAGAGGAAGGGAGAAGGGGGGAGAGAGAGATCAGTGGGGGAGGGGGAGAGGGAGAAAGATCGATCAGAGGGGGTGAGAGAGATCAGAGAGGGAGAGGGGGAGAGAGAGAGAGAGATCAGAGGGGGAGGGGAGAGGAAGAGAAGGAGAGAGATCAGAGGGGGAGCGAGGGGAGAGAGATCGATCAGAGGGGAAGGGGGCGAGAGAGTGAGTAGAGGGGGAGATCTGACCGGGTCAGACCCCTCCCCTCTCTTTTATATTTTTTTTGGTTTTTTCTAATTTTAACCCTCAGCTCTTTCATACTTATCAATTTATTCTCAAATCACCCTATTTTTTAAATTTACCCCCCAAATCATTATATTTCCCCAATTACCCCTAAAAATTAGTTTTGAACATGTGATATATAAAAATTGATGTCTATATTTTTTTTAAAGACTTATCGTGATTTTTTTCAAAAAAAATTAGTTTTATTTGTAGTGTTTTGCTCGTATCACCCGAGTTAGTTCCGAGACGCCGTGACCGATGTGAAACGGTGCCCGTCGAGTCGGCGGCTGAGCCCGCGACTTTGAACCATGATAGACACGGCCAATTATTGGACGTGCAACCAAAAATCAACCTCCAAATTTCGAAAATGACTAGACCAACAGGTAAGATGATAACTTTTGCTTAAGAGAACCACATTCATCTCGAAGGCATATATATAGATAGCAATAACTAGTATTCCAAACTCCATTAAACCAACTTCAAAATATCACTCTCTCTAGTCTCTATACTGTCAAACAATTTCCACTGAGTGTCAATTCGTAAAAAGAGTTCATTCATCTGTTTACTAGTTTCTTCCCAAGCTACAACCAGGGCAAATGTCCTTTAAGTCTACGATTAATTTCAATCTACAGTATTCTCATCACCAGATCAATCAACAATATAAAAAAGATCTGCAACACAACAAGATTTGATTTTGATTCAAAATTCTGTTACCTTCTTGACTGATGCTGACCACGAGAGGGTGAGGCCCAAGAAGACGATGAAGAAGAAGGGTCCCCACAGGTCCCAATCTCTCAGCGCCTTCCCTGGGTCCTCCCTGAACGGGTTGGGGAACACCACCAGCTTCAGGTTGCTCACGATCCGCGCCAGATCCCGCTTCACCGTATCCCATACGGGCTCTGTCAGCGTGTTCGGGGCCGACCCGAACCCGTCGGCCGCGATCCCCGCCGCCGTCCGGATCGGGGTCAGTGATGGGACCGGACCCTGTTGCGGGTCCGCGGAGGCGACGGGGACCACCGGCGGCGGGGGGGGAGGGGCCTTCTGGTAATTTTGGGACGGAGGGGGAGGGGGGAGGTTGGAGTTGATGAAGGGGGAAGGGAGGAGGGGGGGCCGCGCGGGGAGGACGGTGGTGGGGCCAGCGTAGATTAGGGTTTCGATCTCGTCGATGTCGGACTGCGACGAGGCGTGGAGGGGGACGGTGTCGGAGTGAGACATTGTGGGTTGTTGGGTATCGGATACGAGGGGATCCGATGGTGATCCGATAGGGGACGGAGGAGATCTCGGGATTTGGTGGGAAATGAAGGCGGCTTAGAAAAGAAGCTGGTGGGAGATCACCACCATGGATTGGACTCCGCGAGCTGAGAGCTGAAGAAATTGGAGGTGGAGGAAAAAAAAAAAATATTAACTATAAATGGTGTTTTTGTAATAAAATCCCTCAAAATGTACTTTTTAGCATATGAAAAATTACATCTCCAAAATTTTCTAGTATTATCATGGGCCCTATTGGATTGGGCTGGATATCAAACAGATGGATCCAGATTGAATATGCATTTCCGTATATTGATTATGGTAGAAATATAAATCATGTTAATAAAAGATTTTGATCTACAAGAAATATTTACTTAGAAGAGTTTTTATTTCTTTTTAATCAAAATCTAATTATGATTATAGTAGATTATGATTATAGTAAGAGTTTATATTTATTTGAGTTTTCTTATAGTAATAGTAGTATTTAATTATTAGAGTTTGGTATAAAAATAAGAGATTGGAGAATTTTTATTTATATAAGTAGAGCATTTCTATGAGAAATTATTAAAGCCAATAAAAATAAAATTAGTGTCTTTCTTTTTTTATAAATTTTTCTCCTCACATTTTCTTTATCAAAAGCTAACAAAATATCCATTTCATGTCAGAGAAATTCTATTGGCTGCAGGAACTTGACAATGTCTCAAAAATCCACAATTCACTGCTGCCCATGGAAAGATAATTCTGCATTTCCTTCTGTTCAAATAATTTCCAGATTTTTGTTTCATCTAAAGAAAAATAGAGCAAATCAGGTGACTCAGGTCAAAAAGGAAAATAATTAGATAACAAAATTACAAGCCAGCTTCCTTGAGAAACCATAAAAAATTGTAAATTAAATTAATATCCAGAGAGAACAATTAACCAATTACTCACCTAAAATTCCCAACAAATTTTTAACTACATGCTTCTCCCTTCAGGAGATCAACCCACAAAAATCCACAAAATGTATAACAAAGCATCAATTTAAGGAATGTGAAAAAAGATAAATTTGAAAAAAAAAAAACAAGTAAAAGCTTCCACCTTCTCCTATATCTACACAAGCTAACAAATCTCTGTTTTCTTTTTTCATTTTTCCCCCCTCTCATCACCTTTCTCAACTATCAACTAACACAAAAATCACGGAAGAATTATTCACATTTCAATCGCAATCCAACCCACAAACTTCCAGGACCGGTCCATCGTTCTTTGCAAGGAAAGGGTTCACCCTGACCCACAAAAGTGAGCATATTGAAGCAAGAAGCACGGACCAAACCACAATGATGGTCGGAGCTCTGTCCTGCTTCCCCAGCATTCCCTTGACAAACGGGTAGAGGTGGACTATGACCCAAAAGGCAAAGAAGAGTCTGCCAAACAAGGGCCCCACGACTCGTACCCGTTGTTGATGGCGTTGGAGATCCCGGCAACGACTCCAATGACATTTAGTATGGCGAGGGTCGTTGGAGGGATCAAGAGAGTTGTCCATTTGAAGACATAGAGCTCGGAGAACTCTCCATCGTCCCCTCCTTTGGACGTGACGGTGAAATTGGTATCAACTCCAGCAAGAACCTTGAGAAGGCCTTGGAAGAGGGCGAAGAGATGGGAGGACGTACCACCAATGACCCAGAATTGTTCGTTCCTCCACCAATCATCGATGCCTACTCTTCCCCACTGCATCTCAAGAATTCCAGTGGCAGCTATCGAGACGAAGAGAGCCATGAAGACTACACTCGCATAGATACTAATCTGTAGGCAGTAGAATTATGTGTCACCTTCGATTAAATTCCACATTTTTAAGTAAAATTGTACATGGTATGATTTAGTAGTCTTAAATTCATAGAGAAGTGTGTTATGAGTAGCATACCTGGGGGACTATGAACTTCCCACCGAGAAGACAGATTGCCGGCAAGGTACAGTAAACAACCAAAGGAAGAGCTGTCAAAGGATAGACAACCGAGTTAATGTAGGAGAGTCGTTCCAAGGACTTCAAGCCGCCTCCATAGCCATACCAAATAGGGCAGTGCTTGCTCAGAAAGATCTCAACAGATCCAAGAGCCCATCGCAGAACTTGGTGAAGACGGTCAGAAAGGTTAATTGGAGCAGAACCCTTGAATGCTGGCCTTTTGGGCATGCAGTAGACTGACCGCCAGCCATGGCAATGCATCTTGAAGCCAGTCAAGATATCCTCGGTGACAGAGCCATATATCCACCCAACCTGATCAACAAGATAGAGTTGAGAACATAGCTGGTGCCTAATAGCCAAGTACTCTGGGCTAAAATTGTTGACCTTACCTCTTTTCCCCATTCAGCTTTGTCTTCGTAACCACAACTAATGACGTGCATAGCTTCATCCAAAAGTGTTGAAGGATCTAAACCCTTGACCATACCACCATTCTCTTGAAGAGTGGAGGCAACAAACCAAGGTGACTGCCCAAATTTTTTCTCCAGTTTCTGCCGAGGAACCAGTGCTGCGCTCTCATTTTCCAGTCCTACAAAAGAAACATGCATGGATCAGTCTCCCTACAATCAGAAACTCACTTGCAACTATAACTAGGCAGTTGAAGATTTAATTCATCTATACAAGTTGTTGGACAATGATTCAGGCCAGATTCACGGAAAAAGGCAAATCTACAAAATGAGCCAGCTGCAAGTAGGTTTGGGCCTTGGACCAAAATCAGTTTTTTCTATCTCAAATCCAGTCATGTTTGCAGTGACAACAGGAGCTCCAGCTAAATGTTTCAAAGCTTCTTTTAATATTTATTGACACTTTGTGAGGATTATTTCAAGATAAGACAACCTTTTGGCAGAAAATAGAACAGAAGGTTGACAGAGTACTTTTTAGCTAGAATGTTTACATCTCTAGCACTAACTGCATTATATTATTGATTGTCTGACTAATAAGAATGAATGTTAAATGATGATGATGCATGTTGAGGTTTATATTACAGATTAGAAGTTCATCCTTTCATGCCAGAACGAGTTTAGCAGCTAAGAAGGTATGCAAATTGACAAGAACTGTCTACTATTACAAATTATTGTCAGCATTTATTGGGATTATGAAGTCCTTAGCTTAAATTCTTCTTTAATCTCAAACTAACCTTCAGGTTCCTCCCGAATCCTCTCAAGCGCATGAATGTGTCTAGATGTCTCTCTGTGCTTCACCTTCTTCTGCTTTTTGCTCCCTTTTCTATTCTTCTTTCTAGAACCACAACACAAGCAGCACCATTTTGGCCAACAGTTACAGGTTCTCCCCAGGGGCTTCTCCGTGACTGGAGCATCAAATCCATATAAAGCTTGCCTTCTGAAAACACAACCAGTCCCCACATAGATTGGCCCTTGAAGCCCATCAAGCCCTTTCATGTTGATCTAATACAGTAAAAGGAGGAAACAATTGAAATGGTTAATCAAATGAAGCACAAGTTTGTTCTGACTTTCAGTCATCAAACAACACTTAAGGAAATTAATGTGCGTACATCAAAGAACACAACATTACGGTTGGAATATCTGTCATGCCGATCAATACCATCAAATCTCTGAGGAAACTGGACATAACAAATCTTACTTCCAGATGTGGGATCCATCATGAAGCACATGGCTTCCCGTAAAGCCTTACTGTTGTTTATATAGTGGTCACAGTCTACATTCAAAATGTAAGGAGCATTGGAGAAAACAGCTGAAACACGCACCTATAGTCAAATTAAGTGGTCAGCGGAGATGAAGAAAAGCAGTAGATGAAGAAAAGCAGTAGAGACAGGTGATAATCAAAGAGTTAGAATAGAGCTTGAAGTAAAACAGTGTATCATACCAAAGCATTCATAGCACCAGCCTTTTTGTGGTGATCAAATCCTGGTCTTTTCTCACGAGAAACATATACCAAGCTTGGTAACTCATTTCCTTCCTCATCCACAACACGATTATGACCAAGAAATATCTGTCAGAACATCCAGATAATTACTCAACACAGTACTAGTATAAATCATATACAATGTGCAGTTAACAGCTTTCTATTAGTATGTTAAGATTTCAAATGTTGGAAGTTTCTTTGTTCACCTGAATCATTCCCGGATGGTCACGAACATTGTTACCGGGCCACGGAGTCCCATCCTGCATTGTCCAGCCTTCTTCAGGAGCTTTCTGTGCCTTGGCCACCAACCCATTTATACGAACCTTGAACTCCTCGTATTTTCTCTGTTCAAAGAAGAAATAGAAATATAATAAAGATTACATTTTCTAAAATAATGACAAAATATTTAGCACTTAGTGGAAACCAAATCTGCGTGAAAGAAATCAAAGCATGAAACCAGATCAATTTATTCAGACCCAATTATCACATTGTGCGCAGGATTTTATATATTATTTATAAGAACAGCCAAAACAAGAATACAAATTTTCTGAACATATGCATACCTTCATTTCACGTCGTTTCTTCACAAACTGTGGATGTACTCTATCCTTCAGATAATCGATTTTCTGAGCAAAGTACCATTCAGGAGCACGGGGTTCAATGCTGAATTTTTTGCAAAATGGAACCCACTCCTTGGCAAATTCAGAAGTTTCAGATAGTGCTTCAAAGGTGAGCATTGCAGCACCATCATCCGAGACATAGCATGAGACTTTATCAACAGGGTAGTCCACGGCAAGAATGGATAGCACAGTGTTTGCAGTGATTAGAGGAGGTTCTTTCATTGGATCAACTGTGCTAACAAATATATCAATATTTGCCAACTGTGATGGTTTCCCTTCTTTCTCATATCTGTGTACAAAGTTTCATCCAAAGATGGTAAGGTGACCTTTAAAAGAAGTATAAAAATATTTTTAAAAAAGGCATACAGTAAGATAAAAGACAGTTAAGTTGAAAGACTAATACCTCAGTGAAAGACGATCCAGATAAGTTTCACGCTCTATTGGGTACCATTTTGGAAATTGATCCAAGATCCATGAAATAGCAAACCATATTTCACAGATAACAGAAGTCAACCACAGTCCATAGGCATCTGAAACTGGGTGTAATAGTCTGTAGTGGAAGAAAAGGCCAAGAATCACAAGCCTAAGTAAGATGATTATCCTGTATGGGTTTATCTGGTTGGAAGAAATAGGTAGCTTCCTTGATAATGGCTGCCTGCCTTCATCCGACCTAATAACATAAACATTTAGAAAATTGTAAAAAAAAGGTCCAGGAAAACAATAAAAAGGGGCATTAAAACTTATCAGAAAGGAAGACAAAGTCACGGTAATTCAGGATTAGGAAAACATCAGCGCCCAAGGAAAACACACCTTTAATTAGGTTTTTCGGTCAAACTTAGATGACTCAATTAACATCAGTAATGAACTTCATTAAGTGTGGTTTTCTCCCCCTTTTTTCCTTTCCTTTTCTTGTAAAAGATATTTTGATAGTGTTGCCTCGCTGTTGACAAAAGCTAAATAAAACTGATTTGGCATGTTCCACATTTATTTTTTGATATATGTTGCAGCTACAGAAGCATCGAATGAGGGTAGTATAAGGCAACAAAAAAGAAATTTCTAAAAGTAAAGAATTTATATGAGAGATAAAATTTTAAAAAATGACAAAGATAACAACAGATTAAATGTAAATCTTCATGCTAATAGAGGTTAAGCAGCTCCTAGGAACCACTTTAAAGAATTTTCAACTATTTGACATATAATTGATAATTTTTTAATATGGTTCCAACTATCTGAACATAAGTCTGACACATACCAGCTAATTTACATGTACTCATCATCCTTGTTTATGCTTAAATAAATTGGCTAAAATCATCTCTCAGATCAACAAGAAGTATGTAATTATTTTCTCATTCTAACTAAATAAAAGCTGGTTAACCATCTTATGCAATATGTGCACAAGAGAGTAAAACAGGGGGGAAATGGGGTTTAAGGGCATAACTATGCAGTAAAATATACACTTGAGACAGTAGGGGGCTTTAGTTCTACAGTAATAAATGCCATCTAATGTACCAAATTTCTTAGACAACGTAATGTTCTTGCTAGCAAGCTTGGGTCTGAAGTATTACTTCTTTGCAAAAGGTAATTCAGTTTCCTCTTTCACCAAACAAGTAAAATCTACAAACTTGGATAGATCTGTGTTTATAACTGAAAACACAAAGGACAAAGTTTTACGCAGGTAAACTAACATACATAGCAAACATTAATCAAATTGCACTACTAGTGCTAATGTTAACCACAAGTCACTTGATGCAAGTCAAGAAAATCAATTTATTGCAGTTAGTCAGCTGGCGCAAGTCAATAAAATCAATTATTGCAGGTTGGTTTTGGTTGTAGAACAGAACAAACATTTATTTTTTCTTAATGAAGATTTCATCTTTTAGAGCCAGAGACCCAAGATCTCTTATCATCAACAATCTCGATTGACTTTTATCTTTGCAGTTTTTCTTACTTCGCCAGATATCTTCTAGCCATGCTCCTGGTTACCTAGGAATTCATCTTTCAATATGATGCAATCAGACATTGAGTGGCCATCTCAATTGTCAAGTAATCCATTCAAAAGGTCTTCAGGAAACGAGGTACAAGAACGGACTTCAGTTGAAATATTATCATTACTAGTTGTTTAATTGTCATTTTGCGAATCTTTAGCCCTTACCTGGGAATTACTTCTAGTACAAATACGTTCCATGGGGTACAGACATTTGAAAGGGATACAAGGGAAACCACAAGAAAACTGCTGAAATATGTCATCACTAGCCATTAACCAAAGCTTAAAACTGGCAAACTATGCATAGTCAAGACTATCTTGGCAACAAGCGGTAAATCATCTTAAATAATCAATGCCCTAAAATAATTCCAGAATAGAGTTGGAAAACATAAATACATAGCTGAAGACAATTTAAAGACTTGTAGAGAAAACTGAAAGGAGGGAGAAAAAGAAAGAATTAACATAACAAACAACCATCCAATCCAATATGTAAATAGTTGGATGGAAAATAAAAAGGTTTCTACATCGTACCTACACTTCTAGTGGGTTAATCAGAAACTAATGAAATAGTAAAGCCTTGATTTGGCACATGGAGACATCTATGTTTGGCAAAGAACCAGCGCTGAAGAATTCCGAGTTTAATAGTCAAGTATCGAGTGGTATTCAAAACAGATAACAAGAGACCAATAAAGAAACAGAAGATAAAAAAGAATAACTTACATGGGTAAATCAGGATTATCCATCTCATCTCCAAATAGTTCCCCACCATTTCCTTCACCAAGTGGAGTCTTTTGCATCTTTTCAAACTGCTTTCTCTTCCACTCTTCCATCCGGTTCTTCCATGCAACACTTCCATAGCCATAAAGTGCTATATCCTTGTTTGGATTTATTGGTCTAAATTGCACTGCAAAAGCAAGGAATGTGAGAATGGTGATCAAGAATGAAGAAAAAACAATTCATCACAAGTATTAACAGGAAATCAAGAAATTCAACCAAACTGATCAACTCACCAGAAGATGAAGATGGTCCTGGACGATAAGTTGTACGTCCAGAGCCCACGTATTGGGGAATAACAAGTGTGTGTCTCTCAGGAGAAATCCCCTCAACCTAATAAACAGAATCAATGGGATAAAATTAAAAATATTGCCTTTGAGAAAAGTAGTTCAATCATGTATATTTATTTAATAATAACAAAACTTTTACCTCTTCACCATAAGTTAAGAGCGGAATATTGTTGCTCATATTGTAACCATGAGGATCCGTCCTGAGGGTGCCGACCCCAAAGGCACTGAAAGAGCTATTCCCTAAACTAAGTTGCTTTTGAAACTTTAAATCAGAAATACTTTGATTATCCCTCTCATCCAGATTACTGAAACTAAATTCGTTATCAATATCGTCATCTCCGTCTTCTTCCTCATCACCCTGCACTCTAGCGCTACCTAGAAAAGGTTTGATCTGAGTAATTTGTGTTGCCAATTTGATACATGCTGAAATGAAAGATGGTCAATATAGAAAGCAAGAGCGATTCAAACCTTTGTGACGTTTGTACCGAGTCTGGCACCGGGGACACGCTTGACTGCCCTCCCTTCTCTCGTACTCATAGCAACCTCTACACACAGGGAAGGCACATTCATTGCAGGCAACAAAGAGTTCTTTTTCCTCCCTTAGCAGCTCAATATCATCACCACATATCTTGCAGATCTGACCAGCCAATTCTTTGTGTGGTTTGGGCTGCGAAAGTTCCAAAAGACACAACAGACTCAACAATTAGGCTCAGATTAAGTATAAACTTCCACAAAATTTATATCCAAAACAGCGTCTCTAAGTGGTTACATGACTAACTAAATAGGTGAACTTGAATGCATAGATATAATTTCATTACTAATTCAACAGCACAAAAAAAAAAACAAAGGGGGAAACTAATGCCTTCTTGGCCTCCAAAACTATTAGAACAAGATGGTTCCATAACCAAAAAACAAGTGTTATCAGTTGAGAGATGAAATATTGAATTTATTGCTGCACAAAATAAATGAACTAGAAATTACAGAAATATATACTTATCATAATGTTATTTTCTGTGGAAACCAAGTTACCCAGAAAAAATATGGAGGGGGGCAGCTGAATGTGAGTGATCTTAACAAAATGCAGAAAGGGCACCTCCAAAATAAGAGAATAAATAAGATGCAGAAAAATGAGATATTTTAATTTGTAAAAAAATATAAACATTTTTTAACATCAAGATTTCTCCTTAGAACACTGCAACTTAAACTATTGAAGGGGAATAAAATGCAGGAATGGGCACCTCCAAAATGGGAGGATATAAAGAAAAACATGAGAAAACATCAAAGATGGGAAATTTTAAGACAAAATCTCGAAATCCCGAGACATTCATCAATAGATAGACTTCTAGAAGCAAAATGCAGTAACGGGCATCATGAAAACAAGTGAAAAATTAAAGAAATCACAAAAAAAGAAAAAAATCAAAGATGAGACTCTTAGAGAAAATTCATCCAAGATAGAGACACCCAACATCCTTCATTTCAAAACCATCGGACACGAAATGCAAAATTGGGCACATCAAAATAAAAGAACAAAATGTCTAAACCATGAGAAAAATCACATCAAAAGCAAAAAAAAAAATACTCTGAACCAAAAAACCAAAAAAAATCAACAAAACAAATTAAACCCAAGTTAAAAAAAAATTGAAATTTTTAACACATTTTACCTTCCCAGCATCATCCGCATTGATGACCACAAACTCGTTCCTGGAGCCCGCGAACAGCCTTCCACCAGTAGCCATCGATCAATTGAAAAAATGTAGGAAGAAGAAGAAGAAAACCCTCCTTTATTATTTTTTTCCCTCTCACAAGAACCCCAACTCACAATGTAAAATATCACCCTTCTCCCTCAACAGTCTCTCAAAACTCACTTCCCATGTAAAACCCAAAATGCAAAAGGAGGAAAGTACGAGGATTTTTTGATAAAAATGAAACGATCCTCGAATCTCGACAACAGCACCGATCGCTTCCAGCTGGGACGAAACGAGACGAGACGACGCGACGATTAAAAAAAATAGTGTAATAATAAATTTGGATCCTATGTCTCACAACGCGTCAGAGCGCTGAAAGGGATCGGACAAAGAAAACAGAGGGAGGAGAGAGAAAACTCATAGATTTTAGAGAGAGAAAGATGAGAATATAATGAAGTGGGCCCCGCTGGACGGTGGAGGACTGCGGGGCCGAGCGGGCGGGGGCGCGTCACCGGCGCTCTCTCATTCTCCCCGCTCCCATTGCGATGGCTTCTAGAAGAAAAACCAGCAATCTCTCTCTCTCCCCCTTTCTCTCTCCACAGTTTTTTTTTTTTTTAATGTCCTCTCTCTGTCTCTCTCCTGCGGTTTTGAGAGTGAGGAAAAGGAAAATTAATATATAGAGGATTTAGGTTTTTGAGGTCCTTATGAGATGCCAGCTCAGCTTTGGGGAAATAAATGTGTGGGAAATGGATCTGGTCATGGACACAAAAAAGATTAAATTCTAAAAAAGTTTAAAAGAAAATTTAGACAGCAAGGCATGAGATGTTAGTACATTTATCACGTGACAGTACTGCTCTTATTGGGATTTTCCTAATTAGGTCACGTGCTTTGTATCAAGGGGCTGGTTAATATGCTTAATTCAACTTATTTATTTTAATGTAATGGAGCAAAGAAAGGGGGAAAATTAGGGAGGAGAAATTGTGAGATAGACACAAAAGGTAATTCGCTGACGTGGCAGTGGTTTGTACTTGGCAAGAGTCGCAGTGTTATGATGGTAAAGTCGCAGACGGATATACGAGATGCTTAGAATTCATGTTTTACTCGGTTTAATATAATATGTAAAACTAATTCATTGATACCAACAGTGATTGATGAATGCTCGCTCTAGGGCGTGTTTGCTCCATAAATTAAAAATGAGATTTTGTGAGTAAATTCATAATTCTAGACGAATTTTGATTTGACATTGTAACTATGGTATTAAATTCGTCTCAGCTTTTGCTCTCGTGCGTTGTTTTATGATGGAGAGTTATGTCAGTTTTTTAGTGAGCTCCTGCAGTGATAATCGTTTTCTTTTAAGACCTAGCCAAACGAAAAAAAATGATGTGACCGAAGATGTCGACTACTAGAGTAAGAATCTGATCTCAACTAAGAGACTGTTTGGTTAGGGATGAAAGTATAGAAGTGAGGAAGCGAGGAAATAGTAATAGTTCCATTTATAACTTAAGAATTGGTGAGTAAGTTTTCTGGTATTTAGATGTTGCTGGGAAGTGTGGTTTGAAAAATGTTATGTCTTTTTCGGTATTTGGATGGTAATGTGAAAGTGAAATGAAAAAGTTGATTATAAAATTGATCGCAAAATAATATTAAAAAATAATTAATTAAGAAAAATAAAAATTGAACGTCATTAGAATGCAAGTGAGATGTACATAATCACAAAATTAACTATTTTGAGTTACAACTTATTACAAATGAGATTTACATGAGTACAAAATTAACTGAAGCACCCTTGAAGTGAGACAAAGATTGTGTCAAAGAGAAAAGAGGAAAAAAAAAGAGGGTTTCTTCATTTTCTTTTTCTGGTGTTTGGATAGATGAAGAGTGAGAAATGACACTTCTCTATTTTCTTACTTTCACTGACTTTCTTGAAACCAAACAACCCTAAGACCAAACAAACAGACCTTAAGCAGAAAGATGAAAAGAAAACGAATGACTCGATATTGAGTTCATTTATGTTCTTTTTACGAAAATGATGTTCAAAGTGTTTTTCTAATTCCAATGACTCCATGTGGACGAGAAATGAAGCAAAAAGGACTGGAGGTGGGCCTAAACAAACAAAGTAAAAATTGTATGCCTTCATGAGTAAGTGAGATGAATGGCCAACATTTCACTATAACATAAGAAAAATTGCAGTTGAGATGGTGATTGTTTTGAAGAAAGGACGAGCAATTTAGGGTCTGTTTGGTTGTCGTAACTGGCCGTAATTCGTAGTTGTAATTGGTAAAGTCTTTTACAATTGTAAATGAGTTACATGTATGTAAATTTTACGGTGTTTGGTTCGTAATATAAAATTGTAAAGTGGGAAAGTGTGTTGTACTTTACGGTGTTTGGTTGTCGTAATGTATAAGTCGTAAGTGAAAAAGTTGACCACAAAATTAACTATTTGGTGATTTTAAAAGTTTTAATGCTACAAATAAATATTAAAAAAGTTAAATATTAAATTTTTTTAATATTAATATAAAAAAATATTACAAATTTGTATGACCACAAAATTAACTGTAACTGGGCTGTAAGTGAGTGGTAACTGGGTTGCAAGTGAGTGTTAGTTGAGTTACGTAAGTCTTTTACGAATTACGGGCCAAACAAACGTCGTAGTTGTAACTGGATAGTAAGTCATTTACGAATTACGGAGTTTTACGCGAAACAAACGACCCCTTAGTATTCAAAGAGAGTATGATATGAAATTGTGCGTGGCATACTCCCGTAGCTAAGAGTCTGTTTGTTTTGCCTTATTGGAGATTAGATTTTCATTGTAGCAACTGATAATTTTCAGTCAGGTCAGTTTTTTTTCCCCTTTCGAGTCAATATTCAGAGAAAAACATCATCATTGCAAGGACCCATCAAAAAAAATGATGGGACTCTCTATTAGAAATCATCACACGAGAGCATGAAATGGGACAAATTTGACACTATAGCTACAGTGTTAAATCAGAGTTCGTTGAGAATTCTGAGCGACACGCATTCACTCAGAAATCTCTTTTTTAATATTGGAGCAAACATGCCCTGAGATTTAAAAAAACAGTACAAAATAACATTCAATAATAGCAAAACTGTAAATGATAACTAACAAAATAGTTTTCATTTTAAGAAACTAAGAGAAAAAAAGGGGTCTTAAACTCAAAAAATCCCAACAAATGTTCTACTGTATAAAGGTGATTTTACAAATGAAACTACACGTCTAACTTCAAATGTATAACTTGGAAGTCAAATTCTTTTACATATTAAGAAAGAAAATCAACCATCCAAAATGTCAATGTCGAATAAGATAACATGATCAATGACAATTACAAACTATATCAACGCTTTGACATATTTTAACATGATTACATCATTGCTGATAGTACCAAATATGTCAAAATCGATGCATGCTACCTATAACACCCGGTAACCCATAACCTCGGATTAATACTTGAAATTATTAATTAGCAAGTTTCATATATTAATTAACTATGCACCTATATATATATATATATATATATATATATATATATATATATATCCTAGGATCATGTATATTTATTTTGTCACTAGCACCATGATTTTTTTACATACCTTGGGTACACCATTAATACTTTATATTTTACTTACAAAATTATTATTATCATAATTATAGTATTCTAAAGTATGATAGGATTAGTAAACCTGTGGTATTATACCATTACTAAATAAAAGAAAAATCAAATATCAAAAGAAATGCGAATAAAAGAAATAAAAAGAAAAGTAAATATATATTAATATGCAGCCTCTTCCCTAGTTAGTGGAGAGGTAGGTGTGCATAGTGAATATGGATAAAGGGCCAAGATATTATTGATCAAAGTGTGAGACACTTGGATTTTTTTAACAATCGCAGACTTGTAAATTCTGGGTAAGGATTCCAATTTCAGAATGCGAGATTTCATCTCTTCTTCTTCCCCGGAACACTTGAGAAAATAAGCATGGTGAAACCTTAATGATCTATTCCTTCTCTCCCTTTTGAGAACCCTAAAACTTATCATTTTCTTTCTCCTCCTTTCTTTCCTCCCTCCTTTTCTCTTTTTCGCCCCTCCTCCATCGGGGGAGGGGGCTGCCAGAGCGCGACCACCCTAGGACAGTTGTGCCCCAGTCGAGGGACCGTGGCCAAGAGGCGCGGCCATCTCCGTGGCCGCGGCCAGTGGGTGATCCAGAGAGAGGGCGTGGGAGGAAAAAGGAGGGTTCTTGCAAGGTAGATTTGAGTTTTTGGTGGAGAAACCAAGTCAAAATCTCAACTTTCAGGGTCTATTTTCACTCTTGATCAAGGTATAATTTGATATGATTTTTTTAGTATAAAAATCAAATTTTTCGGTGTTTTGTTCAATTTACTTGATGTTGTTAGCAATAGAAGTTTACCCACATGTTCTTCCTTTGTATAAGGTGTTGTTTGGGGCATAAATAGGAGGGGATACGATAAAAATTCAATCTTGAAGGAGGTGAGTATACGCAGACCTTCTTGAAATTGAGTGGAGTAGAATAAGCGGGTCTATAAATTTTTATGGTAATCATAAAGCAAACTTATATGTTGATATCACTGTTTTTACATAAAAGTACTTTTGTGAAGAGGAAATAATAGAAATTTGTTTAAGATTCATGTTATGCTGAAATATGGTTTTGTTTTATTGGGTGCTCAAACCTTATGTAAGTATGATGTTCTAGAGTTTAGAATTTATAGGTGATCCTATGATTAACTTTAAGTAATACATGCTCCACATCCTTAAGAAGTAAAATCGTTGATTGAAGGTAAAATTATAAACTCACTAGAAAGAAAACAAGCTCGATGGTGCTAGTGATATATTCTTGGTTCATATTGCATGGTGTTGTATGGGGTCATGTGCGCATATATATCTGTAGATGGGTTATGCCGAGTCTTAGGTGGAATTGATATGTGTACTAATATACTTATTTGCTACTACTCTTAAGGAATATTAGAAATTCTAGGGAGTGAATATCCTCTTAATGACGCATGCTATATATGGCATGACTTATTATTGGTTTGTATTCATTTGTTCGTATTTTATATTTTGAAGGAAGGGGCCGGTAGGAGGGGAAGACGGTGTGTAAGTTTCATATTTTATATTTTGAAGGAAGGAGCCGGTGGGAGGGGGAAGATGGTGTGTAAGTTTCTATCTTATATTTTGAAGGAAGGGGCTGGCGGGAGCTGGTGGGAGGGGGAGACACTGTAAAAGTTTTCGATTTTATATTTTGAAGGAAGGAGCCGGCGGGAGCTGGTAGGTGGGAAGGTGGAGACATATAAATTATTATGATATTTAAGCATGCGATTTTCGGGACTTATGTATAGCTGGTATCATAAGTAATGGAATGCGTTACTTGTATGTATACATGTAGTGTGTAATATCCTTAATATTTGTGTTATACGGGTGTAGTCAAAAGAATGAAGTTATAGAATTAGATATGTTATGTATATGTGTATGTATATAATTAGATATGTTATGTAGTTGTATGTATATAACTAGAGAACTTTTTCATGGTAAATCAAGGCAGAGTCACCAACACAAAGCATGTAACCATAAGTAAGTATAGGCTTTCTCCTTGAATATACCAATGGGATCTTCTATTATATTTACACTTACACGTATATGTATATGTTCAGTGCATAATTACTTAAGCTGATGGTTTACTCGCTGAGCTATCAAGCTCACCCTTTTATTTTACATCTTATTTTAGGACATGAAAAGGCTAAGAGACCAGTGTAACGCAAGAGGTAATCGTGAAATAGGAAGTTGGATCAGTGGCATCCTAACTTTCTCTCACTCGTTGCTTGCCTTCTCTTTTCTAGTTTCTTTTCACACACACACACACACACGTTTTGGGATACTTTATACATATGTAAAAAGGGAGACTATGTAATTATGTAATGAATTTGAAGGGTGTGAATGCTAAGAGATGGAAACTCATGTCGTGTATTTTGCCTCTTTTATGTATAAGAAGGAGGGATGTAAGCCCGTTTTAACGGGTCTTCAGGAACTACCACACCAGTAGCGTAAGTATGGTTGTTGAATAGGTTAGATGGTGATGGTATTATATTTTTGCATAAATTCTATATGCTTGATGAGAATTTCAGTTATATATGCGTGGAAGATGTTTTAATTATGTATATATGTCTTTTATATACTGATATGAATGATGGTGAGCCTTGAAGGCCTTGTATTATACTTGTTATGTGTAAAAAGTGGAGAATTTTCAAGAGAAGTGCTGTCAAAATTTTGAATGATCGCTTCATAGCTGTTATATGTATATTTGCTTGGATGATTAATGGTTAATGAATGTACCTTATATATGGGACCGTTACACTATCAAACAATCATTTATCCCTTGATCTCTCATGTGGGTGCACAACTTACTTTTCACGATATTCATAGAAATAAATACTCTCTCAACACTTGATTGACCCGACCCTATGTAGCACTTTTTAAATAGTAATTTAACATACAAAAATGTATCTAACTGTCTAACACACTAGGTCTAATAATTTTAGCATACAACAATATCTAATGTTTGTGTTTGCAACCATATGTGTTTGTGTAAAGTCTATATAATTATGCATACAATTTCTCAACAATTTGATTTCTTGTGGTGGGAGAGCATAAATTTCCAACTGTGCATTCGTACGTATTCACTAATGAAAATATGCAAATAATTTCAAATGCAACCATGAACACCAATTACGTGACTGAAATAATGAAGGTTGAGTTTCAAATTGCACTAATCAAATGGTACAAATCGGATCTTATAAAAGGAGAATGAGATGAGGAGTAATCTGAACTTCAAATGAGTGGTCTGCTCGATCGCTTGAGAAGCCTCTCGCTATCACTGTCGCATATCACTGATCGAAGGTTGAGAAAGGGATATGAATTTTTGAGAATTTAGGTATTTGAGATATAGGATATGAGCTTTAGGGATTTGAGAATTTATTTAAAAGTGAGATCAAGAGAGAGGGAATCAGATTGGGGATTCAGGACTTTAAGAAAGAGGGAGAGGCCGAGCAGCCGAGTGACCGAAAGGCAAGACGCGAGGCGAGGCTCAGAGCAACTGCGATGAGATCAGTTCGTTTTTACGCATTAATGCGGGGCGGCAAGAAAGAGATGTGAGGCAGCAGGATGTTCGGAAAAGAGAGAGACTAAGAGACCGACATATGTTTTTGGATTTGAGAAAATTATTTTGGTGAAATGAGTTTAATTGAGAGTGTGATCCAATGGACTCAAGAGAGTAAGAAGTAGGGGTGCCATCGGATTAGATACGGATCGGATATTACCTCTACCATATCCATATCCGCACCCAACCTTCGGATACGGATACGGATACGGATATTGGCGGATGTAAAAAAATGATATCCGTATTCGCCAAAATCGGATATCAGATATAAATCGGATATTAGCGGATCGGATGCGGATACTAATCGGCTATGTTAAAAATGAATATGGTTAAAGATAAATTAAACAGAAATACTTATATTACTTTTTATCTCATCTATTACAATATTGAATGTGATACATACTATGATATTATTGTGTACATATCAATACATTCATCGTATTCATTGTCATTTGACTTCTATAACAATAGATTACACGTCCTCCGGTGCTAAATGTCGATTCGGATGCCATAGTTGATGTCAAAATACTCAAAATATCATGTGATGCTCTTGCAAGAATCGAATACTTTTCACTATTACTTTTTCACCAACTTAAAATATCAAAATTTAATACCTTATTCCATTGAAGAATAGTCTACTCCATACCGATATCATTATGAAGCACGCAACATTCGGATATCGGATCGAATACGAATAAGATATTACTTTTAACATATCCGTATCCGCACCTACCTTTCGGATACGGATACGGATACAAATATTGATGGATGTGAAAAAAATGATATCCGTATCCGGATTGGAGGCGGATTCAGATGCGGATATTCACAGATAATCCGTATCCGGTGGCACCCCTAGTAAGAAGTGTTACAGTGGCGATCCTATTCATAATTTGAGTGGCTCCGTGTCCACAAGAGGATTTCAGGTGAGGTCGGGGGGCCACATGGACCCCTCCCTCTGCCACTGCATGCGAGCATGTCTGCTCGCAAGTGAGCTACACAAGAAACACTTCCTGTTGATTGATGACAGATTGAGCTAACTAATTGATTAGATTTAGAGCTGAACATTTAGCTCATGCAGATGCATCAAGGAAACAATTGTTGATTGTTGACAACAATGTTTTATTATATAACTTCATCCTTGAGAAAGCTGTGTGTTTGAATCTCTGAATTTGTAGTGGACGAAAAAAATGAAGGATTTTTTCTATTTCTACAACTGAAATTTTCTTTAATTCCGCATTCACTCCTCAAAAACTTCATAATCATATTTCGTCACTTCAAATTTTTAATCTTGGACAAGAGCCCACCCACAATTAGTCTCTTTTTGTGATGCAAGGGAGAGAGGATCAACAGACTGAATTACCTCCGATGAGTTGATGAACAGCTCTTCTCTTTCCCCCAATTCACTACTCTCTCTCTCTCTCTCTCTCTTGCTTGGTTGCGGGAATTAAGAAATGGAAGAAGCAATGGCAACTTTCATGACTACTACCACCGTCGCTTGCTCCACTACCTAACAACCATAAAATAATCAAGCTCCTCTTTCTAGAATCAATGCTTTTTCTCACCCGTTGTTGGACATTTTAAAGTCTGGTGTTCTCATCTCCACTTAAAGATCTTCCTCTGGCTCTAATGGTAGAGAAGAGAGGTGAAAAGATAGTGGTGGGGCTCATTGGTTTGATGATGGTCTTGACGAAAAAGTTGAAGAGGATGAAGATAAGGGCAATTTGATCATATTTACTTTTTCTAAATAGATTCTGACTCAAATCAAAGAATATTCCTAACATATTCTAATACTTAAATAGAGTTATTAATGGGAGGTGTGATTGTGCCACAACTTAAATAATTTGAGTTGGCAATATGAAAATTTGAAGATTCACGGGTGAGTATAGAGTTAGTGAAGATTTCAAGTGTTGATGTCAAAGAACTTCAAAAGTTAATTATAAATTTGCCACAGCAACACACTAATGAAATCTTAGTATATAACAATTCGAGTTCACAACGTGCAAAAGATATGAATGAGTCTATGTGTATGTGTGTGTGTATATATATATATGCACAATAAAAGAATAAATTATGATCATAAATAAAATTAGTCTCGATGTGCTTGTATAAGGAAAAAAAATAAAAATATATGCTCTCAAATCAATAATTATATTCAAACACCGCCTATAATATTCTATAAATACATGCATAAAAAATATTGTATAAATATTTTACAAGATGTATATTTTTCAAGTGTTCGTATTTTCTTGCTAAATTATATATTTCCATATATAAGGTATGATGCATATTAAATATAAACAATATCAATACTTACCAAGCACAACTTCGGGCCTGTTTGTTTCGTTGCAAAATGTCGCAAGTCGTAAGTCGTAAAATGAGAATGAAAAAAGTGAACTGTAGCTGAGAAAATATATTGTGTTTTACGGTGTTTGGTTGATAAAGTGAAGTGTAAATGGAAAAGTATATTGTGCTTTACAGTGTTTGGTTGATAAAGTGAAAGTATAAATGGTAAAATATATTGTGTTTTACGGTGTTTGGTTGGTAATGTAAAAGTGTAAGTGGAAAAGTTGACCACAAAATTAACTGTAGCATTGATTTAAATATTATAAATACTATTAAATTAAATCTACTATTGCAAATTAAATTGTATTAATAAATTTGAGATAAAAAATTAATAATCTTAATATTTTATTTATAACAATAATATTAATAAAATATTAGTATAAATAGTAAAATATTACTAAAATATTAACTAAATAAATAATATAAAATTTTAAGAAAATCTAAAGAACATTAATAAAATTTTAAGAATACTAATAAAATATAAATATTAAAAAATCTTACAACAATAATAAAATATAGTTATAATATTATAATATTAAAAGTACTTGAAAATTATTATAATATAAATTTTATTATAATATTATTGTAATATTATAGAAATATAAAATTAACAAAGTAAAATATAATTATAATTTAATAATAAATTATCATTATAGTATCATTATACTGAATTATTATTACAATATTAACATAATAAAATATTAATATAATAATAAAATATATTATGAATTTAATAAAGTCATTTTTTATATTAAAAAATAAATAATTAAATATATAATAATTATATATTAAAGTATAATATTGTTATATTAATAACATATTAACTCTAAATAAAATAATAAAAAATGGAATAAGTATTAATAAAATAATAAAGTATTAAATAAAATATTAAATAAAAATATTAAATTAAAATAGTAAAATATTAAATATTAAAACAATATAAAAAACAATAAAAAATTAAAGATAAAAAATAATTAAATAATTAAATAAGAAATTGAACACTATTTAAAATATTAAATATTTAATAATATTAAATTATATATTGATTATCAAGTAACTGTTTTGAACTGTAAGTGTACTACAAGTGAGAGTTACATGACCACAAAATTAACTGTAGCAACTGCAAGTGGAAAAATATGAGTGTAAAAGTGAGATTTACATGATCACAAATTTAACTGTAGCAAATGCAAGTAGGAAAAGAAGAGTTGCATTTTGCAACTTGTTTTTCAGCGAAACAAACAACTGAAAATGGAAAAGAAGTTTTACGACTTACATTTTGCGGCGTTTTGCGGCGAAACAAACACGCCCTTCATCTCTTTTCTGAAAGGGAGTGTTGCCAAACATTCATTGACTACTTCACTTTGTTTACTTTGTTTTTATATCTAATGTAACCATCAAATCAACATTTTGGGTAGCAAAAAATTCAACTTAACCAACGGTCATCAAATGTGAGGATAAGAATTGTAACAATACCACAATTTGAGGGTAATAGTAATAAACTATATCATACAGAAAATTTAAGATCTATGAAAGACCCCAAATTGCAAATAAATCGACTCAGGCTAATCTACCAAATAACAAATATATTTAGACTCATATGATCTAAACTCTTATAGTATCCGTTCTCGAGTTAGATATATTTTCATAGAAGTATCTTGAATCTAAATGTCTTTTTAATTAATTTTTTGGATCACTTTTTACAGTTAAATCTTATGATAGCGCTTATTTAAGAATATTTGGTGAAGAAAAATCATTGAGGAAAAAAAAAGTCGGGGGCTGCTTAAATTATTTTCTTATTGAATTACTGTTCACAAGTACACGTGAACTGTAATTGTAAGAGATTTCAGTCTCAATGCGCTAAGCAAAAAACATGTACGACTCGTACTGTTCACAAGTCTTGGGAAAAAAAAAACTTCATTTTTTTTATCAATCGAATATTACTTGAAAAAAGGCTGACATGAAAATGTGAGCTGTTTCCGACATGGATTTCGAGAATCCAAAGCTTGTTTGTTTCTTAAAATTTTCCTTTTATTGTCCACTTCACTTATCATGATTTTTCATAGTTTTAATACTACAAACAACAATTAAAAGGCTGCTGATGACGTGTCTCCATTTTTTTACATCACCATGAGGTAGCTGCCCACACCTCAACTGGGTCCCACATTAGGGTCATTCTCAAGAATGTACTCTCATTCAGTGTGCGCTGGATCCCATCGCCCTCACATGAGTAGCCTGTAACCCTACTCCGTCGAAAGAAAAGGGTAAAAGCTAGTGGAGCCTAAATCCATTAGCCATTAATTCATGTCCAATCAATAAGATTAAGCTACGTGGAGGTTTGGGGGGTGAAGCTTAACGATGGGCGGTGCACTTTTTCCAGCTAATTATTGGCAGTTAGGGCCATGTTTCCTTATCTAGCAAGCTAGCGCCACGAGAACGCCACGTGCGCATCATTGGATCCAGCACTTGTACCGTGACACTTAAGAGGATACTTCATCACTAATTTGGCCATGGCCGTGGGAGAACAGAAGAAGCAAAAGTGTGTGTGTGTGGGGGCCGTGTTCAGTTTTCATGCGTTTTTTTTTTTCCTAATTATTTAGTCAAATTTTGATATAATACTGTAGTACTAAAAGACTGAAGTTTTATGTAGAGTATACATATTTTTTTCCTCTCAGTTTCACATTAAAAAACAAAAAAAAGTGAGGAGAAACTCTTGAGGGCTCATATATCAGAGCACAAAATATATATATATATATGTGTATATATATGATTTTCAACAACTTTTAAGACAAACGAACCACACTTTATATGCAAAGGCCGTAGGCCGTTGCTCGTCTCCGTGGACTCAGCTTTTGTGGAGTGTTTCGCTCTCTCGACTCGTTGCAAATTGAACAAATCTCAATGTTTCTGGTTTCGCTTTCTTGTAACTTGTTGGATTTGTTTATCCATGCTAATATATAAGCATGAATTATGAAGCATTTCAAAATAAATTAGCTACTCTTTTTTCACTACTTTTAATTAAATCAGACCATATGTTTCAGAAAATAACATTTTTTTTGCACTTAATTTGAAGTTATTCCACGTCACACACTTCCAACGTGGGGCCACTCTTTCGGAAAAGGGTGCATGAATGTTTGCTCTTTCCTCTCAAAACCGCGTGGGTCCCACGCTGCCCGGAGTTCATCAGCTTCAGCAAGCAACAACCGGTGCCAATCCGAGCCGCACAGCTGTCCCTTCAGTGCAAAAGCGTGACCAGGGAGAGATCCGGGCAGCTTGGGGCAGGGGCTGACCGAATATCCTCACGGACGCGACAGCGCGAAAAAGAGAAGACAGCTCAGCGTGAGAGCAGAGAGCACCGACATTAGTCCTACCAAAATAGTCAAAAGACCCGGTGTCGCCGTCAACTCCGCCTTTTTCGCTTAATTTCTTTGAATAAATACTTTATTTAGTATTAAAATTTCTTACATTTTCGCACTCGTTTCAAATTGTACCGAGCTGTTTACGAATCAAACTGACCCCCGTGGGGGCCACATGGATTCAGACGCAGATTTTGGTGGGGGTGATATTGATTTTGGGTTTCGATATTTTTGGGGAAGTTTTGGCGCGCGGTGTAATTTTGGAGCGTTTCTTTTTTGCAGATTTTGGCGCCCTCACCATGGGCATGGTTAACAGCTGTTCTCGTTAAAACTGTGCCGCGTTAACAGGGGATTTGGAGGGTAATCTCCCTTGCATCATTTTCTCATTTCGACCTTATTTATTAATAAGGTATTTTACAAGAAATTGTAATGTGTCATGAAGTGGCATCGGACTTGAGCATTTGATCCAAATCTTACCCATGAGGGCACTGATCCGATCAGGCTCTGATCGAGAATGCGTGTTTGGTTGGCTGTAAAATTTTGAGATAAGAGTGGTGGGGTCCGCACCGGTGGTTTCTTTTTGAATTTTTTTAAATCAGTCATTTTCGAGCTCTTGAGAGCTGAAACATGTGTAATGCCACATAGTATTTTTCGTGGATCCAACACAATCGTCATTTTTTTTTCCGCCATGTGAAACAAAAACAAATGTGTAAAAGAGTGAAAAACTGATATTAGGACCACTCAAACCCCACTTTTTCTCCACTTTTACATGCAAGCAAGCAGACCCTAAACAAAAACCCTACATAATATTCATCATGCTTTAAATCACTCAGGAAAAGTTACATCTTTGTCCTAATAATGGAGTTGATGATTCAGCCCGTGTGATGAAGGAGAAGTGGTGACCAAATCGCTTGCTTTTCACTCCAAGGAAGAAGAAGAAAATAATGGAGAAAAAAGAGAGAAGAACATAATGCACTCTCTGGTGCATAAAAATACACTTGGGCTTGTCAAGTTTGTTGCAAATGGGAGGAAAAGATGCAAGTGGGAAACGAGAATGGGAAAGATGAGTGTAAGTGGGAAAGTAGCTTTGTGCAAATTTTACAGTATTTGATTGTAATGTGAAAGTGTAAGTGGAAAAATATATTGTGTTTTACGGTGTTTGGTTAGTAATGTGAAAGTATAAGTGGAAAAGTTGATCACAAAATTAATTATTTGGTGATTTAAATAATACCAATATTATTATATTAAATCTGTTATTAAAAATTAAAACGTATAATAAATTCATCAATTAAATATTAAATAGTAAGA
Organism: Agave tequilana; assembly: GCA_038442645.1. Classification (NCBI taxonomy): domain Eukaryota; kingdom Viridiplantae; phylum Streptophyta; class Magnoliopsida; order Asparagales; family Asparagaceae; genus Agave; species Agave tequilana. Next base: position 47,110 of record JAVJIF010006217.1, on the reverse strand, counting down.
AAAAATATTAACTAATAATAAAAAACAATATTATATTAAAAATATTAAACTATTATAAAATTTATATTACTAAAAAAATAAAAAACTAGTTAAAATAATTAAATATTAAATATTAAAATATTTTCTAAAAATAATATTTTCAAAAACATAAATATTTAAGTATTAAACATTAAATATCGAAATAATTTATAAAAAAATAATTAAACTAATTTTATAAAATATTAATCACAATATTAAATATTAAATATTAATATTGATATTTAAAATTCTTCTGTAAGTGAGATGCAAAAGTGAGGACAAAAAAATAAAAAATGAGATTGGAAAAAAGTACAAGTGAGATGCAAATTTCACTTGCACCGCAATACAATATAACCTGATTTAATGAACTAATGATTTGGATAAAAGAAAATAGTATATTAAAATTGTTAGTACCGTTTGGTTTGCTACACATGGAGCTGTAAGTTAGTATTTAGTGTTAAGACCTCTTTTTAGGTTCAATTTGACGACAATTCGAATTGGTAGCGTTGAATGATATTAAATATTTAGTAAAATGGCTTTCACATCGATCTATTTCTGTTTTTTTTTTCCCCATGCTGTATCTCTACTCTCGTGCAATAAATCAAACACATGTTTATTTTCTCAGGACATGTTTGTTTCTCCGAAAATGAGTCCGGAAACTAATTGTTCATGAGCTTCATGCAGGTGCCACGTCATTTTCTTATGAATGATGTCTGATTGTCTGTAAAAAAACTGATTGTGGTGGGACCTGTAAAAATCTGATGTGACCTCTCTGTTGATTTCGCGTATTAGAGCTAAGAAAACTCGAAAATTATTATTTATGGGCCTCATTTTACTCTTTTTTTTTTAAAATCCAGTAGCATGAACCCAATTTAAATTTTCTCCGTTCTATTTCCTAGAGCCAAACAGGCCCTTATACAATATCACCTGCGGGCTTTCCTGTTCTTTTTTCCTTCTATCTGTCGAAAGGGAGACGTTGCTTACGGGCCAAGACAAAACTATCTTTGGGCTTCAGGAGAAATATTTCAAAATGCAAAATTTACCATTTCTTTTCTTTTAATTAATAGACAAAAAACAAACAACTCCTCAGTCCTCAAGCACAAAACACGTGATTACTTCTCCGGCTGTTTGGATGTTCAGAAGTGGGTGGAAGTGGGAAGTGAGGAAAATTTACATAACCACAAAATTAACTGTTTTGAGTTACAACTTATTACAAATGAGATTTACATGACCACAAAATTAACTGTAGCACTTTGAAATCAAGAAAATAGTTGTGTAAAAAGAAAAGGAGAAAAAAAAAATAAGTTTTTTTTTTTTTTTTTTTCTCTTTTCTGATATTTGGATGACAATAAAAGTGAAAAATGACACTTCTCACTTTCTCACTTCAGTCCACTTCCTTGAATCCAAACAGCCCCAGAAGTCAATTAACAGTAACAAATGGCAACCTCTCAGCTTCTCTACAAATCAAAACCTCATAATTCTCCATTGCAATCTCATCATTGCTATCGATTAAATTATTAGAGTCAAGTCCGATTAGGGGTGCCACCGGATACGGATTATCCGCGGATATCCGTATCCGAATCCGCCTCCAACCCGGATACGGATATCATTTTTTCACATCCGCCAATATCCATATCCGTATCCGTATCCGAAAGTTAGGTGAAGATACGGATATGGTAAAAGCAATATCCTATCCATATCCGATCCGATATCCGAAAGTTGGGTACTTGACAACGATATTCGTATGAAAGAGACTATTCTTCAATGGAATGAGGCAATAAATTTTGATATTTTGAGTTGGTGAAAAAGTAATAGTGGAAAGTATCCGATTCTTAGAAGAGTAGCATAAGATATTTTGAGTATTTCGACATCAATCATGCCATCCGAATCGACATATAGCACCGGGCTTGTGTAATATATTGCTATAGAAGTCGAATGACAATGGATACGGTGGAAGCATTGATATGTCCACAATAATATCATAATATGTATCACATTTAATATTGTTGTAAATGAGATAAAAAGTAATATAAGTATATCTATTTAGTTGTTCCTTAAGCGTATCCATTTTTATATATCCGATTAGTATCCGCATCCGATCCGCTAATATCGGATCCATATCCGATATCCGATTTTGGCGCATACGGATATCATTTTTTCACATCCGCCAATATCCGTATCCGTATCCGTATCCGAAGGTTGGGTGCGGATATGGATATGGTAAAGGCAATATCCGATCCGTATCCGATCCGATGGCACCCCTAGGTCCGATCCATTGACACGTCACATACGTTTCAAAACAACGCAATTCAAATGAAACCCTTTTCCCTTTCCCGCCGCAAACACTAACATAAACTCCCCCATCTCCCCACACTTTTCACTCATCCCTTTCTCGATCACTGAGAGTCTTAAAACTACAATCACTCACCAAACAAACTCAATCAACAATGTCTCTCCTCCACAACCTTGTCCTCCTCCTCGCCGTCTCCTCCCTCATTGCCCTCTCATCCCCCCGCGCCCTCCCGCCCATTGAGGCCCGCCTCGAGGCCCGGTAACAGGCAAGAAATCGAGCCTGGTCGACTGCTGGAACGCACTGACCGAGCTCCGGTCATGCGCTGATGAGATTGCGCGCTTCTTCGTCATCGGTGAGTCTTACTTGACCATAGGGTGCTGCAGGGCCATCAGGGTGATCATTAGGAATCGCTGGCCTGCGATGCTCGCCTTGCTAGGGTTCACGGCGGAAGAGGCTGAGACCATGGCGCCGCCTCCTTCGCTTGTGCCTACTCCTGGGCTTTCGCCGGCCGGTTCGGCGACGGTGGCGGGGGTATTAGTAGGTTGAGTCAGTGGTAATGTCAGGGAGAGTAGGGGAGCGGTAGTACTAGTTGTTGCTTGGTTGCTTGTGTCTGGTCTCTTTGTTGTTCTTTCGCTTATGTGCTTTGTGCAGTGTTGTTATGTGCAGGTGTTAATCTCCTTAAGTGTGTAGTATTGGTTATGGTTGTAAGTTTTTGTGAAGCTAGCATAAAACACTCCCTTGCCTTTGTTGTCTAATTTGCAGCTCTCTCTCTCTCTCTCTCTCTCTCTCTCTCTCTCTCTCTCTCTCACTCACACACACGCGAACGCAACAACAAACGAAAAAAAGAAAAAGAAAAATAAAGACATGAAAATTATCTTAAAATTTCATCTCAGGCCTTTTTTTTTTTTCATGGTTCAATTTTCTAATGTCCTAAGCGTAGAGAAACCACACCAAATGGTGCACAAACTAGCAAGTGTACTAATTAGAACAAGCACTAAAGTGATGAGTAAAGTATCGTCCCATGAAAATTTGGACTTGTTTCTTAATTTTGATACTTACTAAGTACCGAAATTGCTAGGACGGGATGTACCGGTCTGCCTCCTCTAAGTTCTGTGACTAGACGATATAAGACAAGATATAAGAGTACTAGTCTGAGGCTGCTATAATAGTATCAGGTAACACCGCAGGAACGATATTCTTCAGACAGTGATGTCTCCGGTAGAGAGCTACAACAGAGCTTCCCATAATCTGGGACCTAGTCGAAGAATAAATAAGGTCGAGAGTGCCCAAATAGGTTAGTACCATCAATTGATTTCATTGGTTCTACATTTGTTTTACATTAGACGTGATCAAAAATATCAAATAAAACTCCTCTGCTAGGCAATTGAACTCGCTGTAATGATCATCATGAGCTTATCATTTTGCATCTCCCAAAATAGTTCCTGGATAACGTCATAAGCCATGTTAATATTGTTTCTTCCTCCATAGAGTTCACACAAAAAACGCCATTACTCCTTCAAGACACACAATGAAAGACCAAATCCTGAATCGTGAGCTCCATCGTGATCGGTACCTAACATAGTAGGTTGTTGTCCTCCAATTTCTAAGCATCTATCACTGGAGTAGGAGGATCACCAACAAATGACTAGCGTTCCCATGACCAGCCACATAAATCTCAACTACCCACTTCCACTGCAGGTGATTATTCCCATCAAGTTTTCGATTTGTAATCATGCTGGAAACTATCTCAGAAATCCTCGTCTGAGTCGTAGTCCCACTGGACTCCCCCGCCTTTGTCTTAGTATATTCGGTCATCATGAAAAAAACGAACTTGGAAAAGAAACCATTCTCAGAAAATAGACAGAAACTTCCTACTACATCTCAAGAAAAATTCAACACCTTCACCAAAACACCATTCCAGAGCCTCGAGCAGAATATCAATCATCATTGGAGATAGACCTCTTTAATGTGGCAGCGACAGATGATGGAGAGGACGTTGTGGAGATGATGTGATGGAGAGGATTTCGCGACGATGGCGGAGATGTTGCGGCAGCGAAAGATGATGAAGTGGCAACGAGATCGGGCGATGGAGGCGATCGAGCGATGGAGGCATGAGAGATGATGTGATGAAGATGATGTGATTACGACGAAGGCAAGAAGATGCAGAGATGATGTGGCGACAACAGGAAAGGGTTGGAACGCGCGGGGCGTGGTTGCTGTCGGGCCTGGGCACACCTAGGAGGCGAGATGAGATGGAGAAGGGATGGAGGCAGCTCGTTGGTGGTGTGATTAGAGTTAGGTTTGGGGATTACGGTTAGGATTTTGAAATTAAGGTTAGGATTTTTGAGTGGCTCTGATATCATGATACGATAGCTTTAGAGATTGGGAGAGAAAGAGATGAGATCTAAGCCTCATACTCTAGTCTATATATAATAACCAATGTGGATACATCACAAGTTAGTCTCACAGGCAATGTAAAACTAAACTAATACAGAGCGCCTCTCAACAAGCTACACCTAGATTTAGGGGTGGCCAATGGGGCGGGTCGACCCGCGTCACACAGTGCGGGTCACGGGTCAACCCGCACCCGCCCCGAAACGGGGCGGGTCCGAACGGGTTGACCCGTCCCGTTTACACGGGACGAATTCGATTCATCTTGTCGGGGAAAATTTCCCCGACCCCCCCTTCTTCTTGTTTTTTTTTTAGTCCAATATTTTTATAATACGTTAGAGAGGAAAATTACTCCGCCCCTATATTAGAAATTAATTTTTTTAAACCCTAAATGGCTCAAAAAAAGAGCCGTTGGGGTGAAAAAAGAGGGTGCCACGTGACACCCTCTTTTTCACCCCAACGGCTCAAAAATGAGCCGTTGGCCCATTAAAAAAAAAAAAAAATACTCCTAACCTCTAATCCTCTATAAATACCCTCCACCCTCATTCATTTTCATCTCACTTCACCTCAACCCTCTCTCTTCTATTATAAATCACTCTTATTCTCTTACAATTACAAATCTCTACCAACTTTCAGTCTAGTCTAATGGAGCCCAACTGGAGTACTGGCGGTCCCTCATCCGAAGTCGGTGGTAGCTCTTCATCAACACACAATCCGTCAGCTGCCGCACCTTACACCGATGTTGGCGGTAGCTCATCGTCAACATATACCGCTTACCCACTATACAACTATGCTCCACCAACATCCGCATTTGCTCCCTATCACAGTTCGTCAAGCTATGCAATTGACTACAGTGGTTTTGCACCATATACACATGCTGCATATGCCAGTGATAGTGATACATGTCGGCATTCTATTTCCTTCCCTCCTCAATATTCCTCATATTCTCAACTTTTAATGTCAACATCACCAATGCACGCACAATCTTTGGCTCCTTTTTTTACTGAAACACAACAACACGATACACAACCAACACAGCATGATACTATAGTTCCAGAAACACAACAACCAACTAGCACAAGCACAAGCACAACCACTAAAGTAAGAGCCAAAACTTCTGCAGTGTGGAACCATTCGTAGAAAAAGTTGTTGAAGGTAGAAGAAAGGCAGAATGTAAGTACTGTCATCAACTATTTGATCATAAAGAAGGATACGGTACAGGTGTTCTTAATAAACACTATGAAAAAAAGCATGCTAAAAGTCACGGTTTACACCACAACAAGCACAAATATTAGCTGATTCAGGCACACTCTCCACTTGGAGATATAAGCCTGAAGTAAATAAACATAAGTTAGCTGAATTTATTGTTCGAGCAGAACTTCCATTTTCTTTTACTGAATCAGATGCATTAGTTGATTATCTTAAATCTGTTTTTGCTCCTGATTATAAGAGAATTAGCAGACAAACTATAACTAGAGAAATTGAAGATTTATTTGTAAATAGAAAAAATATTTTGAAGGCTCTTTTTACTAGTGATGCTAGAAAATTTTCATTAACTTTCGATATATGGGAAGCTCTTAATCTTATTCATTATTTATGTGTTACTGTTCACTTTATTGATGATAACTGGATTTTACAAAAACGTATTTTATCATTTTCTAAATTTTCTCAGAAACATTCTGCTACAAATGTAGCAAATTCAATTTTTCTTACTTGTAGAAATTATGGTATAGAAAATAAAATATTTTCTATTTCTTTTGATAATGCAAGTGAAAATACTGCTTCAATAAGACAATTGAAAACGGTATTAGATCCGATTTTAAACGATAAACTTTTTCATGTTAGATGTGTTTGTCATATATTGAATATATGTGTACAAGATGGTCTAAAAATCTTAGACAAATATATTTATAAAGTTAAAGAAATATTTTACATATAAAACACAGTGGACCTAGGAGACAATCTTTTAAAAGTTATTGCCGACAATGTGGACTAAAGGAAAAACTACTCCAAGCAGATGTGAAAACTCGTTGGAATTCAAGCTACTATATGATTAAAGATTGCCTTCCTTTTAAACAAGCAATTCAATTTTTATAATAAATGAATGTTCATCTCTTTATATTAGTGATGAAGAGTGGAAATTATATGAAAATTTTTGTACTTTTCTAGAAAAATTTAACACTGCCACAAAAGCACTTTCTGGTACGTATTATCCCACATGTAACTTAGTTTTTTATAATCTTAATGAAATTGCTCAAGTATTTGCTGCATATAGAGATGATGACAGTCTTGAAGAGGCTATACATGATATGGAAGAAAAATTTCGAAAATATTTTGAAAATATGCCTTTTTTATTTTACTTAGCTGCAATTATGGATCCTAGAATTAAAATAGATAATTTAAAACTTTTATTATCCAATTTTGTTTTATGTTTAAATTATGAACAAGATATAGATAAATTACTTTTAGAAATTAGATCTCTTTTAGAAGAAATGTACTCATTGTACAGAGATGAGTTATTTCCCCTTTCTTCTTCTGAATTTAGGGCACCTACACCATCACAAACTTCTTCTAGTAGTCTAGGTAAAAGATTATCTAATTTTAAAAGTATACTTTCCTCTAATACTAGAAAGAAACACTCTTCAGGAGCAGGTTCGTTTGATGAACTTAATTTATATTTGAACACAATGCCTGCTGAAATAAATGAAAATGATGATGAATCATGGGAAACATTTGATGTTTTGTCATGGTGGAAAGAATAGATAAAACAATTTCCTGTTCTTTCTACCATGGCCCGAGATATACTGACACCTCCGGCCTCTACAGTAGCGTCCGAGAGCGCATTTTCTGCATGTGGTAGAGTTTTGACACCCTGGAGGAGCAGGCTGACACCGAAACACTTGGAGATGACTGTTTGCTTAAAGGACTGGTTCGATGCAGAAAGACGCACACAAGGAAAAACCATTCTAGATGAAGAATTTGAACAGGACGATGATGACGAGTAGAGAACCACCAGAGTTTTTATGTACATTGTATGAGATGAGCACCAGAGTTTTGTTATGTATGTTATACGAGATGAGTTTTATGTACATTATATATGTGATGAGCAGATTGGTGTATGATTTTTTCATATTAATAAAATAATTTGCCTTACAAAAAAACTTGTAATTAGTGAATATCAATTATATATTTTTTTTATAATTTTAGAAATTTTTAAAAAAATTTTCCTCTTTTTTTCCTATTTTTTCCTAATTTCTTTATAACTTTAAAATTTAAAATTTAAGAATTATCGAATTAAAAAAAAATTAAAAATTGCCGAGACGGGTCCAACCCGTCCCGGCGAATCCGGTAACGAATCGGGTCAGGAGACCCGATTCGTTATCCGGGTTTTCAACCCGTCCCGTATAACCCGTGACGAGACGGGTCCAACCCGTCTCGTCATGGATTCGTTGGCCAGACGGGACGAATCAACCCGATTCGTCCCGTTGGCCACCCCTACCTAGATTATTGGAACACTTTTTGTTGTAAGACATCCTGTCTGTCTATGCCAGTATGCTATCAATAACTTAGCTTTCCTTTAGTACGAATAGATTGATATCCTATCATATATTATTGAACTCTGCATCAATCTAAGATATATAATTTTTTTCTTTAATAATTTGAGATGATTATTGGTATGTTCATACTGCTTAATTCATATGTTACTACTGCTTGGTTCCTTGGAAAAATAACATCTTCATTTATAAAATTTAAAGGATATAAGTCAAAATTTCTTCCGATACATGAAATTATCCCAATCCTATTAAATGAAAATATTGGAGGCCAGAAACTCCAGCTTTCAACAAACAGATTAAGTGCACAGGAAATATAAAAAAAAAATAACGCTATCAAGGAGATATTGGGTCAGTACTCGTGTCTATTTCCAAGCGCAGATCCTGCAGTTCTTCTCCACAACATCTCTAGATGTTACTTAGTTAGTCATCAACTATAAATTTAATAAAGGCTTTATTTGTCAAATTGTGAACTATATGTTTTTAACCGATAATCAAGTCAGAAAACTCTTTCCACTGATTTTAAAAAAAAAAAGAAAAAATGTGAAAAAATTAATCCAATATTTACAATACAAAATTAATAATAGACACATCAAACACAATCAATAAACAAATAAAACTACAAGTAATCATCAAGAATATATCCCATAAAGGCATTTCAATGGATGTGAATTGGTTTAAAGAAGGCAAGATAATGCCTTCACTCAACAAAAAAAAAAAAAAAAAAAGGGAATGCCAGAAGGTGAAAATTAACTTATGCACTTCCACACTTACCTTTTGGTTTCGGAACGAGGTGAGGACTCCACATGCATCCTGTTGGCAGATGTGATATTGATCCAAAGTACGTACTCAAGTAAGCAATGGGAGGCAATTTCAACTTTCGCTTCCTGAAGTCATTAATGAATCCTCTAATGGCCAACCACACTATTAAGTCCACAAGAATGTAGGACAGCTGAATAATTTAAAAAGTGAACGTATCAGTTAGTAACAAATCTCAAGCAATTAGACAAACAAACTGGAGTACTGGAGGAGTCTGAAAAATATACCCTGCAGGCTGCACTCTTGCGGCACCCGTGCCATAGGATGTGGAAATTCATGTGTTCGCCTGCCTACATGTACGGGAAATAAGAATGCACATCATTATCTCCAAAATAATTATATGTAATGTGTCTCTCTAAGTTCTACTGCATTGCTTGCTTCATTAGCTAGCATTGTCTCCGCAATAGTATGGGAGCGGATATTTCCCACCCAAAAAGTGATGATGGCACCCCACCAAAAACCCTTTCTTCCTCCTCCCTCTCCCCCCGATCTCCCCTCCAGCCTCCCCCTCCCCCGATCCCCCTCCCCCTCCCCCACGCCCCTGCCCCCCCTCGCCCACCCCCACCCCAAGATCTGGCCTGTTCGGCTAGAACTGGCTGGACATTGTTCGGCCAGGAGGGGGCAGAGGGGAAGGCGAGGCGGAAGAGGAGGGGGAGATCTGGGGAAGGCGGGGAGGGGAAAGGGGAGGCGAGGGAGGGGCGGTGGCCAGGGGCGTCGCCAGCGGAGGTGGGAGAGGAGAAGGAGGGGACATTTTTGTCTTTTCTTGATTTTCTTTGGGGTGCCTTAATCACTGGGGTGTCGTCATCATTCTGGGGTGGAAATATCCGCTCCCCAATAGTATGCTTTAACAATGACTTTCTAAGGGGATTTGGTTCATGCGTGTGAGCCACACACACATACCATAAGAGGGTCAATCCCGCGTTGATACGTGGATAATATGTCGGATTTCAGGCGTACAATGCTTTAAAGTATTTGAACCTCTTATAATATCATAAGAGAACCAATCCCACATGTCAACACGAGATTGACCTTGTTATAATATGTGTGTGTGTGGTTCACACACATGAATTGAAACCTTTCTAAGGCCACGAGCATCACAACCTAGGCACCACCTATCATGAGCCAAAATCTTATAGCTCAGAGCGGGGCAGCTCTCTTGAAAAAGAAAGATCACTCCAATACATAGGAAAAGCCAGGTAGCACAGGGCTACGCCTACCCCACTCACTAACTGATAAACGCCAGCCTAACAAATATCAACCAAGCTCCAACAAGACAGAGGTCAAAAAATTTATTGATTCCAAATGCTTTGACAAATCATTCTGTTTGATTTCTAAACAAAAATATAAAATGTAAATGCTGGAAACATGAATAACATAAGGGGTCCAGATGGGATGTCAGATCAAAAGTTTTCTAGTATTCAGATATTCTTGAAACTTCAATGATGCTTCATTGTGAACAAACAAAGACATCAGTTTATCAGCAACCCTACATCATGCACAACTGAAAATTGTCAGCTCTTATCCAGTTTTAAAGCAAAGTATTATCACCTAACCGATAACCATTTATATTAGGAGATAGATATTTCAACTAAACAACAATAAACACAACAAAACCTGCATCTCAAATTCTTGAGCACTATGCATGTTATTCCACTAAAAAGAACCAAAAAAAAAAACCTGAGAGAAGAATGAAAGTTGAATATATAGTGCCTTACGAGACTTTTTCCCTCTGAAGTCTGAATATTTGACTTTTTATTTTTTAGCATCCTGTAGCTGAAAGGATTTTATTTTCCAAAATAAAAAACTCTGGACTCAGATCCAGATGAGACTTTTGATAGGAATAATTAATAATTTGTTATAGAGCCCCAATAGTATGTGGAGTTATCTGGATTGTTATAGAGCCCTAAAAGTATTCGGTGTCGTAATTATAATTTGACCAGTGTAAACTATCTAAAATTCACTGAGGACAAGTCATCAGAAAGCAAAGTCTATACTCCTGTAGACTGTCCAAAAATCACTGAGGACAAGTCATCAGAAAGCAGAGTCCAGACTCCAGACGCAGGGCTAATCATAGCCACTAGCGCTGCACCAAAACGCAAGGGTTGAAACCCGCGTCTCAACATCACTACGATGACCAAGACGCAGAGCTTGAAAGCGCGCCTCGGCATCACCGCAGCCCCAAGACGCGAGGGTCGAAACCCGCGTCTCTGCTTCACCGCGATGGTCAAGACGCAGAGCTTGAAACTCGCGTCCCAATTATTTATACAATACCAAGACGCAGAGCCTGAAGCCCGTACCTCACGTGAAGCTTAACGCAGAACTTGGGGTTCGTGTTTCTCAAGCGTTACCTCAACGGCTAAACGCGAGGCTCGAAGCCCGTGCTACAACTATAGAGGAACCCTGCGTCTCTGTTATAACTGCCCTCATTACTGGGTCAATTACTGCCCACATAATGAGGGAGTTAATCCCATTATAAAGTGTTTTTAGGGGACAATTTTACCTCTAAAACCCCTATAAATAGCTCAGTTCGCTATTGAGTAAGGGCGGAAAATTCTTGGTCAGAAGTCTTGGATCGAGTTTAAAGAATCCTGATCAGAGCTTCTAACTGAGAAACACTTAAGAGTTCAACTCTTCTAACAACTTGCTGAGTACAAGTTTGTTCATGCCTTAAATCTCTTTGAGATTTCGTTGGACAGGAGATGTGCTACTCCGTCCATAGTCCGAAGAGAAGATTTCCAGAAGTCTGTGACGCTCACCCGGTCAACGAAAAATAAGATTCACTTTCCACTGCCACACGAAGAACCATCATTAAACAAAGGGAAGATTTGAGCTTGAACATCTTCTCTCTCTCTTGTAATCGGGATTGTCTGAGATTATTGTAATCTTTCATTTGATTCAAGAAAATTTTATTATGATCCATCAACTCTTTCCCGCATCAAACAACTCCAGACGCGAGACTAATCATAGCCACTCGTGCAGTATCAAGACGCAAGGCTTGAAGCCCGCGTCTCAGCATCACTGCAATGGCCAAGACGCAGAGCTTGAAGCCCGCGCCTCAGCATCACTGCATTACCAAGACGCAAGAGTCGAAGCCCAAGTCTCAGCTTCACTGCAATGGCCAAAACACAGAGCTTGAAGCCCGCGTCTCAGCATTACTGCAATGGCCAAGACGCAGAGCTTGAAGTCCGCACCTCAGCATCACTGCAGTACCAAGACGCAGAGCTTGAAGGTCGTGCCTCATCATCACTGCAGTACCAAGACGCAAGGGTTGAAACTCGCGTCTTAGCTTCACTGCAATGCCAAGACGCAAAGCTCGCAACCCGCGTCTGGCAGGGTTCAAAGTTGACATCCAACAACACTATAATGCCAAAACGTGAGGCTCAAACCCCGCATTTCAACTGCAGAGAAGCCCTACGTTTCAGTTATAATTACCCTCATTATCAGGTCAATTATTGCCCACGTAATGAGGGGAGTTAACCCATCATGGAGGATTTTCAGGGGACAGTTTTACCCCTGAAAACCCCAATAAATAGCTTAGTGTGCTATTGAAAGAAAAAAGACGATCTTTGGTCAGAATTTTGGTCAGAATTTTCAGCTGAGGAATACTGATAAAGAGTCCAACTCTTCTAACAACTTGCTTAGTACAAGTTTTTGCCTTAAGTCTCTTTGAGATTTCACTGGATAGGAGTTGCGCTACTCCGTCCATAATCTGAAGAGAAGATTCCCAGAAGACACTGACGTTCACCCGGTTAACGAAAAACAAGGTTCACTTTCCATCGCCACGTGAAGAACCCAGCATTAAATAAAGAGAAGATTTGAGCTTGAATATCTTCTCTCTTGTAATCAGAATTTTTTAGATTATTGTAATCTTTCATTGATTCAAGAAAATTTTATTTAAACTTCTCAATTTTTCCCGAGCAAACAACCAGGATTTGTTTTATTTGAGTCTTTTATAAGGAGAGGATTGCTCAAAATTCTATGGAATTGTATTTTGTAGTTCTTTTGAGAATTAATAAAAATGTAGACATTTTAGAATTTAGAGTTAAAATAAAGTTTCCCCTCCCTCATAGTTTATCGTGGTACCGGAGACATTAGGTTTTAGGTCGTCATCTTTGTTGTGGATGATCGCTCTTCATCAACATTTTTTGTAGTTATTGTTTATCAGAACTTTTCATCATTACTAGTCAATCTTTCATTCGCGGACTCTTTTTAGTTATCTGAGCGCGCCGCCACCCCGCGATAGATCCACTCAAGATTTTAAGAGGAAGGTCTTTGATTTGTGATTCTTTGCTTCAGTCTTTGATCCACCCAAGTTTTTTAGCAGTTACCAGTAATTCAGCATCAACATCAACAATTCAACAATTTGACATCACAAGCAGAAATTCAACATTTAATATCAGTTTCTTCAACACTTGTTTTCAGCATTTTGTGCAGCTACTTTTAGCATTTCAACAGTTTCAACACTGGTTTTTCAGTTTTTGTTAAACAAATTTTCCATGTTCATGCCATTGTGAATTCGAGAGAGGATGTTAGATATAATTAATAATTTGTTATAGAATCCGAATAGTATTTAGAGTCTTATGTAGTCCTAGTGAAGGGAATCAAACTAGGATTTGGAGGACATATCTGCGAAGGAGAAGTGCCCAAGTTGAAGCCTGATTTTCTTGGCTTGGTTAATTAGTAGAGAGTGTGCACGTGTAGTGCACGAGTAATTTTTATTATTTTATTATTAATTCTTTATTTTTTTATTTGAATCACAAGTAGTGCATATAGCCTCTCCTATCAATACTCCTGTAGTGCTTTGATTGAGAATGATTGAAACTTTGAACCCTCACTTGTTTGTGAAATCTCTGTGTGACACCGAGTGGGAGAGTGATTTTCCTGAGTGTAAAGCCAAAACCCTAATTTCGTCCCCAATTTTCAAAACCCTAGTTTTACCTTCCGTCCCGCGTTACCTAATAGATTTGGAGTTACAATATGATTTTGTTCAAGTTATATATAAAGGAGAGGATTGGTTTGTAGTTCTTTTGAAAATTAATAAAGATGCAGTTCGTTAGAGTTTAATAAAATTATCTTACGTAGTTTGTCAATCTTTACTTAAAAGTAGAAATCGTAGGCAAGAGACAAGAAGCTATACTGGAAAGCAACAACCTATTGATTGTGACCATCTATCTTAAAAACATATCTAACACTGATTTTCTTTTTGGCTCCAAAAAGACATTAATATGCCCATACCCCCAAAATTGCTTCGATCTATTGTCACATTAAATAAAAATTATTTAATTAAGAACTAATAATTAGTATCAACAGAATATGTTGAAGTCAAAATAAGAAAGTAGGGTAAACAATAATATATGCAGGATAACAAGAGGAATCCAATCTAAAGAGAACAAAGCCATGTTAATTAAGAATTTAGGGTATAAAAGTATTAAGATTATGACTAGAATACATCATAAAGGTACACGAAACTTCGGAGATCAAAAAACGGATGTGCACACGGAGCTGTGCATATTATCAGTTGAACTGGGTATAGTCGACTAATCATATAGATTAGTCGACTTATACATTGTATAGTCGACTAAGTTGGCCAACAGAGAGTTGGGTTTCTCTAATTTTGTCAGAGTAGTCGACTAGTAATTGGGCCTAGTCGAATAATACATGGTATTAGTCGACTAATACCCTGGCCTAGTCGACTACTGATGGGTCTAACAGTTTTCTTTTCTGGATATGTTTTCAGTTCGAGTTGGATTCAGATTTCTTTTATTCTGAGGCGGTGACCGTTCGTATTGATTGAGTTTGTTTAGGACTAAGAGAGTTCTATGGTCTATAAATAACCCCTTGGGGTTGCCTTTAATTAAATCCAAAGAACTTGTAATTCCTAAAGGGTGTAACTCATCTAAGTAAGGATTCATGAAAGAAGCTTAGCCATCAGGGTTGGCTGTTCTTGGCGGCCGTCAAAGGGCTTGTAATTTTCTTATCGAGAGGTGTAAGTAATTCTATTGCACTCTCCCAAAGTTTAATAAAGTTTCTCCTCCCTCTCGCGTAGATATAAACATGATCTGTTTGATCAGTGAACCATGTTAAATTGTGTGTTGGCTTTCTATACTTTGGAATATCTTCTTTCTTCTTTATTTTCTCGTTGCTCGTTGATCCTGTATTGATTCCGCTGCACCGCCCCAACGATTGGTCGTGGGGGCACAACAATTGATATCAGAGCATACAGATTGCTTCCAACAATTGGTATCATAGCATACAAATTGTTTACAACAATTGGTATAAGAGCAAGATCAACGTGAAGATGTCTGCGATCAAGTTTGATATTCAAAAGTTCGATGATGATCATCAATTTCAGCAGATAACAGATTAGGATGAACGCCATCCTGACCCAGAGCAGATTGAAAAAAACACTACTTGGGAGGGTGAAAAAGCCTCAAGACATGAAGGAAGAAACTTGGCAGAAGTTGGATGAGAAAGCCTTGACGACTATTCAGCTTTGCTTGGTGAACGAAGTGTTGGATGAGTTTTCTACGGAGAAAACAACACCATCGTTGTAGGAACGACTTCAGGACCACTATCTGAAGAAGTCGTTGGTGAATTTGTTGATTCTGAAGCAACGTCTCTTTCTTCTCCGCATGCATGAAGGTACACCTATCAAGTCTCACATTACAGAATTTTTCTCTATTATCAATGATTTACATAAGATAGAGGTTAAGATAGAAAATGAAGATCAAACACTTCTATTACTGTGTTTTTTTACCTTATAAGAGCTTTAGGGAAGCTATCATCTATAGAGGCAAATCAACTATTAAGGTCAAGGAGCATCTGCTTAACAAGAACAAAATTGACAATCAGTTGACATGTGACACTCATTGTGATGATTCTATGCAAGCTCACTTTTCAAAGGAGAAGAGTGATAATGAAGTTTCACAGATAACCTAAAACACAAAAATTTAGTGTGCAACTGGTGTCACAAAAAGGGCACATTAGAGCTGATTTTTGAATTCGGAAGAAGAAACAACCAGATACTAGTGTCGCTGAATTGGCTGAAGGAGATGAAAAAAAGTGTGACTATCTGTAACAGACAGATCGGTTGGTAACAAAGATAGATTATTGACTCTCGATGTTCACAGCATATTAGTTCCAATAGGAAGATATTCTCCTCATACACTTCAGTTCAACGGGGAGAAGACTTCATGGAGAATTCTACTGCGAGCAAGGTGATTGGCAAATGAACAATCCAGTTATGGTCTCATGATGGATGCATCACTACTCTTCAAGACGTTCGTCATATTCCCGAATCAAGGTACAATCTCATCTCTCTTGAAACCTTACATCGAAAAAGGTTCAGTTTCAGTTCCGAAGGTAATCTTATGAAAGTTTTCAAAGATGTCCATGCGAAGTTTCAGGCTCAACGTGTCAGAGATGTTTACATGTTGCGAAATTCGGAAGTTACAGTTGGTGGATTGTAGTTATCCTCGGCTTCAAGAGTGGAGGTTGTGAAACAATCAGAGACTACGATGATTTCGAGCTCAGATATTCAGTTTTACTCTGAAGGCATATTGAGACTAGGCGTGTAACAAGGTAGTCCAGATTGTTACTCATATGGTGGAGCAAATTCTCATAAATCCTATGTGAATCAATGAGATCGTTGGGTAATCAAGTTCAGATTGGGCCTGAACTTGTTTGACCTAATCAAGTTATGAATCTCATGAGAGGGTTATAGAGAAGAGGGAGTGAGATGGAAATGAAGTCAAGAGTTGTTCAATTGTGCATTGATGTGAGCACATAGAGCATGGTGGCTATTCTCAGACTTGGATGTATTCGAGTCAAGAGGGAGATTGTTAGGATTGTGACTGGTATACATCGTGAAGGTAGACAAAACTTCAGAGATCAAAGAACGGTTATGCACAAAAGTTATGCACATTATCAGTCGACTAATACTGGATATAGTCGACTAGTCATATGGATTAGTTGACTTATACATTGTATAGTCGACTAGGTTGGCCAACAGAGAGTTGGGGTTCTCGAATTTTGTCAGAGTAATTGACTAATATTTGAGCCTAGTCGATTAATACATGGTATTAGTCGACTAATGCCCTGACCTAGTCGACTAATGGCGGGTCGGGCAGTTTTTTCGGGATATGTTTCCAGTTCGAGTTGGATTCGAGTTTTTAATTCTGAGGCGTTGATCGTTCGTATTGATGGAGTTTGTTTAAGACTAGGAGAGTTATAGTCTATAAATAACCCATTCGGAGTAACCTTCAATTAAATCCAATGAATTTGTAATTCCTAAATGGTGTAATTTCATCTAGATGAGAGATTCGAGAGAGAAGCTTAGCCATCAGGGTTCACTGTTCTTGGCGGCTGTCAAAGGGCTTGTAATCTTCTCAGCGAGAGGTGTAAATAATTCTATTATAATCTCCCAAAGTTTAATAAAGTTTCTCCCTTCTCTCGTGAACGTACACACGATCTGTTTGATCGGTGAACCACATTAAATTATGTGTTGGTTTTCTATACTTTGGAATATCTTCTTCTCTTTTTCTTTTCGTTGCTCGTCGATCCTGTGTTGATGCCGTTGCGCCGCCACAACGATTGGTCGTGGGGGCACAACGATTGGTATCAGAGCATACAGAATATTTTCAATAATTGATATCATAGCATATAGATTGTTTACAATAAGAAAAAACACTCATTCCCTACTTATTCATGCATACCACACTTCAAAT
Source organism: Agave tequilana (assembly GCA_038442645.1). Taxonomy (NCBI): domain Eukaryota; kingdom Viridiplantae; phylum Streptophyta; class Magnoliopsida; order Asparagales; family Asparagaceae; genus Agave; species Agave tequilana. The sequence goes on along the minus strand of JAVJIF010006217.1, from coordinate 29,312 downwards.
CTTCATAGTCAGGAATTTTCTTAGTAAGATGATTGACAACGAGAAAAAAAAATGAAAAGAAAAGAAAAGAAAAAATAAGATATAGTAATAACAGACAAGTTTCCAAACTTTGAAACCCCAATTAAATGAGTTTGAACATTTTCTACCCCATTAATGAAGTTATAAAAGTACCTATAAGTGAGGGTCGAAACTAAAAATTAACTTACAAAAGAAAAGGCATGATTTTGTAGTTTGTCTTGAACCAGGGATAATGTTAGTCATAAGAATTATACTTAAAGTTGCCATTCAGAATATGCCACTGGCAAAAGAATAGATAGGCAAATCAAACAAATAACTTAATGTTTGTGCATATAATTGATTTAAAGGGAAAAAAAGGTAGGGTGCGCACATGCATGATATTGACACCACAATTCAGTACATAATCAAGATTTTAGCCAACAAATTCGGCAAAAAAGTTACAAGGCAGGCAGGTTCATCAACGATTTTATTACATGATAAAGGGCAAAATTTACACCATTCATAATGCTACAATCTCCAAACATGCAATAAAGAGGAACTTAAGCAATAGTGCATGGGAGTTCAATATAGACTTACGTCCAAGGCATTGTGAAGAAGATGTGAAGTGGCACACCAAGAGCATCAGCAACATGTGTATGTCCTGTGATCATTATATTAAGTACATTTATTTTGTCTACAATAGATAGAGCAGGTTGTAATCAACAAAGCCAACCATTTTACAATAGGTCCTAAAAAAATATCTCAATAGACATCAAGTGAATGTACTTAGTTTGTAACATTTGTTATAATTCGAACTGGACACCCTATCACAACTTTAGAAGGTGTGTGATGGGGAACTAGGCGGGATTCTCTCCCTAGGGTGTCTCACCCAAAGCACACAGGTTACAAAGCTTTAAAAGCAATTTTCATTCATTCCAAAACTATCGATAACAATACCACTCTTGGCCTTAAATAGGCCTACATCAACGGAAAGATCCCATTACAACCGATATGGGACTAAAAGAAAACTACCAAATAAATAAATAAAAATTACATTAAAAGGGAAAAAGAACTAAAACGAGCAGCCTAATGTCGCTTGAATTTCCCAGCCCTAATCGAACCAAACTGAAAGTGTGCGACGACGCCTCCTGGTGTAGAATCGTAATCCTGGAGAGATGTCACCATCATTCCCCTGGGGTTGGGAAAAACTCAACTTTGTCGAATGTGAACCTCCTCGGCTCTCATAGTGCTCCAGACGATCAGGGTCCAACCGTTGGAGTTCCTCTCGATTAATCCAAGTGTTATCAGAATCAGGTAGTCCTTTTCAACGAACTAAAAATCTGTGGTAACCACTATCTCTAGTAGAGACAATCTGATCATCAATAATTTCATCAATTTGTTCTGCCATATGGGTGGGATGTATTTGGGGAAGAGGAGGTAATAAGGGTCTCTCAGGAATTGGCTCAGGGAAGGCTCATCCAATAAAGGATTATCAGGGAAAAAATTTGACCCTTTATAAGCAACCAAATCTTCAATATTAAAAGAGGTACTAATGCCAAAATCTAATGGGAGATCTACTATATATGCATTTGAATTAATTTTCTTCAAAATTTTGAATGGTCCTGCACTACGTGCATGCAATTTCTTCACGGTACCAAGAGGATACCGTTCTGATCGAATCCGAACCATCACGTAGTCTCCTACGTTAAACTCATGTGCTTTCCTGTGCAAATCTGCATAAGGTTTATAGTTTGCATTAGTTTTTGAATTTGATTGCTGATCTCCTTATGCAAGTCATGAATGTGCGATGCAAATGATGCAGCTGACTCAGACATCCTAGTATGATGGGGTGTCATGGGAATTAAGTCTATAGGTTGCCTAGGTTGATAATCATGCACTACCTCAAATGGACTCATGCCTATGGTTTTATTGACAGAACTGTTGTATGCAAACTCAGCAGTAAGTAACACAAGATCCCATGCTCTAAGATTTTCACCTATTAGACATCGTAGCAGATTACCAAGATTTCTATTGACTACTTCAGTTTGGCCATTAGTTTGTGGATGAAAGGCCGTAGAAAACTGAAGTTTAGTTCCCATTTTATGCCACAGGGTTTTCCAAATATAGCTCGTAAATTTAACATCTCTGTCTGAGACAATTATTTTGGGTAACCCATGTAATCTAACAACCTCATCAAAGTAGATTGTAGCAACCCGAGATGCATCCGATGTTTTGGAACATGGCAAAAAGTGAGCCATCTTGGAAAAACGGTCTACAACCACAAGTATGGAATCATGCTTTCTTGCTGTTTTTAGTAAACCCAGCACGAAATCCATACTGACATCTTGCCAAGGACAGTTAGGAACTGGTAGAGGGGTATAGAGACCAGTATTTATTTTTGTTGCTTGGCGAGTTGACATGTACGACATTGATTAACAAGCCTTGCAACATCTCTTTTTAAGCTCGGCCAATAAAAATGATGTTCGACAGCTTCAATTGTTTTATTTCGCCCGAAGTGTCCAGCAAGTCCCCTAGCGTGTAATTCCCATAACAGAAATTCTCTCAATGAGGTGCGAGGGATACACAACAGACGAGAGCGAAACAAATATCCGTCTTACATAAGAAGACCATCAATCTTATGAGTCAAACTATCCCTTAAGACAGTGTACATATTTTCAAAATCAGGACATGAATCATAAGTGTCTTTGATCTTCTCGAAACCAACTACCTCCGTACTCATGACAGAAAGTAAAGCGTGACGACGGCTAAGAGCATCAGCGACCCTATTTTCCACCCCGACCTTATGCTTGAGGACGTACGTGTAATCTTGAAGAAATTCTACCCACCTACCATGCCTCGAATTCAACTTCTTTTGAGAGTTGAGATATTTAAGGGCTTCATGGTCTGAATAAATGAAAAATTCTTGCGGTAACAAGTACTGATGCTAGTAACGCAGAGCTTGCACTACCGCATAGAACTCCTTATCGTAGGTAGAGTACCGTTGCTTAGCATCATTTAACTTTTCGCTAAAATAAGCAACGGGATGCTTTTCCTGACTCAAAACACCACCTATCCCAACGCCTGAGGCATCACAAGTAATTTCAAAAACTTTCGTGAAATCTGGAAGCCTCATAACAGGAGCTTCCGTCATTCGTTCTTTGATTTCCCGAAACGCCTTGGCGGCAGCTTTAGTCCATTCAAATTTCTCCCTTTTTAAACAATTGGTAATCGGGACCATGATTGTACTAAAGTTCCGAATAATTGTACTAAAGTTCCGAATAAAACGTCTGTAAAAAGTGGCTAATCTATGAAAACTCCTCACTTCTCGGATATTGCGTGGTTCTGACCATTTCACGATAGCTTTAATTTTATCGGGATCTGCAGAAACGCCTTGTGAAGAAACAACCACTCCTAAGAAAATGACTTGGTCGGTAAGAAAAATACATTTCTTAGGATTGGCATATAAACTCTCCTTTCTCAAAAACCACACAGACTTGCGCGTGAGGTGGTCCAAATTCTCCTCTGTTGATTTGCTATAAATGAGAATGTCATCAAAATATACGACTACGAACTTTCCGATAAAGGGTCGCAATACTTGTGTCATCACTCTCATAAAAGTGCTTGGAGTATTGGACAAGCCGAATGGCATGACCATCCATTCATACAACCCATCCCTCATTTTAAAGGCTGTTTTTCATTCATCTCCCGAGCGAATTCGAATTTGGTGGTAACCTCTTGAAATCTATTTTTGAAAAGATGGTAGCACCGGTCATCATGTCAAGCATATCATCCAACCTGAGGATTGGAAAACGATATTTTATCGTTATTTTATTGATAGCACGACTATTCACACACATACGCCATGTCCCATCTTTTTCGGCGTTAACAGTGGGGACCGCGCAAGGGCTTAAACTTCTCGTATGAACCCTCTTCTCAACAACTCTTCAACTTGCCTCTGTAATTCGGCATGTTCTATCGGGTTTATCCGATAGTGCGACAAGTTGGGTAGAGTGGCTCCCGGAACTAGATCAATTGCATGTTGAATGTCCCGCATTGGTGGCAGTTGATCAGGGAGGTCGTTAGGAAACACATCAGCAAACTTCGTGATAATAGGGGCCACTTCAGGAAGAATCGTCTCATAAGATTCTTTCGCTACTTCCCGAGCAACCAAAATGATGACTTGTGCCCCACTAATCACTTATTGTTCAATTTCTTTAGGGCTGATTAAGTTGAGATTCTTCTCTTTTCTCATATCCACTGGCTTTTTTCTTGTTTGGATCTGGGTTGACTCGAAATTAGTTTGATCCGTTACCCTTCATGGTTGAAAGTACAAGTGTTAGACTTTCCCCACAAAGTCACGTCCATATCAAATAACCAAGGCCGACCCAGAATCACATGTCCTGCATCCATAGTTATTACATCACACCAAATTTTGTCCTTATAGGTGGCAAATTGCACAGGTACAAGACATCGTTCGTTCACCTCCATCGATGATGTGTTAATCCAAGTAACTTTGTACGGGCTAGGGTGAGGGACCGTCTTCAACTCTATCTTTGAAATCAAACTGAATGACACAACATTTATACAACTTCCACTATCGACAATGATTTTACAATTTTTTTCACCAATCTTTATCCATGTGTGGAAGATCGAGGTTCTTCGCCAGTCAACCACATCCTTAAGTTGAGCGAGATTACATCGAATGACAGCAACATACCTGAGAGTACTAAGAACTTCCTCGTGTTCCAAGTAATTCTCAGAATCACTGCTCGCATTCCCTACGAATACAATGTCCTTTTGAGATTCGTCTTGCACCTCATCTGATTGATCATCCAGAAAGAGGGTTCTGGATTAACTTGGGCAGAACTTTTCTACGTGCCCATATCCTTGACATTTAAAGGATTGGGTGCGGGGGTTGGTTCGTGGCACGCTCTCGACTGGGCCTTTACCCTTGAGATCTCCCGTCGGAGCTGAACTGTTAGGATTGGGTTTGAGCTGGGACTGTCCAGAGGTGGCTCTAGTGCCTTGGCTCTTGTAATCTGAACCTCGTTGATAGTAAGATCCTCGAGACGCATCTAAGTCCCGAACTATCTAATAGACGTATTCTACATCACTAACACCCCTTGCAAAGAGTTCCCTACGGAGATCATCACGAAGGCCAGACCTGAATCTAGAGAGGGTTATTGTTGAAGATTCATCGATGAACTCGCTGCAACGGGTTAAGAACTCATCAAATTTCTCAATATATTCCGTAGCAGAGTGAGTCCCTTGTGTTAGCACTCCATTTGTCTAACAGTTGATCCTGAAAAGTAATGGGGAGGTACTTCTGGCTTAACTTGGCTTTCATCTCATCCCAAATCCGGATCGGTCTTGCCTCCTTAGTGCTATCAGTCTTTCAACATTAGACCAATATTGTCCCGCCTGTCCTACCAGTTTCATGGCAGCGAAACGGACTCGCCGCTCTTGGGACATCTCGTACCACTTGAAATAACGCTCTAGACTCATTACCCAATCAAGATAATATTGTGGGTCTAAGCGGCCGTCAAAGTTCGATACGTCCACTTTGATGTTTTTCAAGTACCGTTCATCCTCATCCTATCGATTGTAATTCTTGTTTATTCTCTCCTCTCGACGATTATTAAGTTGACGCTCTTCATTATGAGAGCCATCATGACGTTCCACTTCCAACCTATCCATTCTCTGACCTAAGGTGTTCATTTGAGCCTTAATTTCCTCAAGAGTTTTAAGAATTTCAAGAGTCATGTAATTTGTTGGTGAGGTGATACCAGATGAAGAAGCATTGGGATTCATATTTGTATTGGGTTATATGGGGTCGTAGACTTTACCACTACGAGTACACATGCACAGTTACTTACCTCTTTTTTTATACCTAAATGCTGAATTTATGATCTTTTTTTTAAAATATATATAGATGATAATGAATGCAATCTATTAATTTCTATATGCCACTAACAAGCTCTAATGCAATCGTGCAAGATGATGCAGAAAATGCGGAGGATCAGCAACAATTCAGTAAAATAAAGCGCACAATAAGGCGAATGAATTTGCTAGCAAGCTCAAGAGTGTAAAAATAGAGGCTGTGATATAAAAGACTTTGCAATTTAGGCCTCAAAATTTTGTAAAATATTAATTCTATGCAACGGTTGATGTCTCCTAAGTATTAGCAGTCCCTGAATTAATAGTAAGATGTCACAAATAAAAGACAAAGCAGATACACACGCTCACTATTTATGGATGGCAGTTAATTGACGAAAGTATGAGGACAAAATTTAAAGTAGTACCCAAATTTCAGTGCAAGAAATTTATACCTGAGAACTGGTTACCTGGATAATCGATGCGAAGCTCTGCCAACTCAATGGTGCTACTAGATCGGGACTGTAGTATGCGGATCAGTCAGTTTGAATTCAGACTTGATTCACCAACTCAAAAGATGGTTGGTTGTGTTTCCTATTTCAAATCAAGATCCATCACACCCCAAATCAAGCCTGAATTCACCCAAACCTCAGCCTTGGAGGTGATAGCAGTGGACAAAGGGCGGCGGAGCTCTCGCGGAGGCGGGAATCTAGATAACGACGAAATTGAAGACGCTCGACGAAGAATGGATAGCCGTGCAGAATGGTATTTATGTTGCAGTCATTGGTTCGATTTGGTGAACACTCGAGCAAAGGAAGAAGGTGTGCTCTGTGGTCGTCATCGGAGGAATTCGTGGCAGATCTCGACAGCGGGGTCATCGGAGGAAGATTCACTCCATCGGAGGTGAAATGACGATGATCGGAGCAACTGGAGATCTTGAAGTCGGTGGAAGTCCGACGTGGAGGCGGAGTGGACGTCCGGCGTGGAGGCGGAGTGTGCTCGAAGGAGTTGTTGGAGGGGGAATTCGGCGTCGATGGAGGCTCAGGGTGACCTCGCTGTCGATCAAAATCTCAGGCGTCGATCAGGAATAGCTGACGTTGATGAATCTGGAAATTGATCTTCGACGACGAAGCAGCGGAAGGCTTCGAGACTCCCCCAGTGGCGGCAGTGCTTGATTGATGTTGAAGATGAAGTGGAGGGCCTCTGGTTGTGCTCTCGGAAGGAGATCTGGGGTGGTTGATGTCGCAGGGGTGTGGATCTCGTGGTGAGATCGGCAGCGACAGCTGATCGTGGTCGAGGGCGGTTGCGTGGACGATAGTGGTGAGCGTCTGTAGTCTGTAGTCAATGAAGAGGAGAAGGGGAGTTTGACTGAGAGTTTTTTTTTTTTGGGTTTGAGGGGGGGTATGGAATCGATTAGAGAGGAGAAGATGCTGGGGAAGAGAGATATGACTTTGACGCTGGAATTAGGGGTGAGCAAAGTTCGGTTATAACCGAAATAACCGACTAAAAATTGAAACCCGAACCCGAACTGAACCGAACCGCTCTAATTCGGTCAGGTTTCAGTTTTGTGTTTCAAAACCCGAACTCGACCGAACCGAACCGAATTTCTCACCTTATATATCACCCTACTCAAATTCAATTAATAAATCATATAATTCATAATAAAAACTGGTGGAAGCTTATCTCATTACTTTAGTAATACCATCTTTTTTATGTTGAATATGTGAAAGCTATGTTAAGTATACCATCACAATTGAGAATAATATTTATATTACTATAGTTCTTTTTTTCATTCTTATCATTAAAAGTTAGTAATAATTATATGAGCTTTGATATAAAAGCTCAAATATAGTGTGAAAGTTTTAGAATATGAAATTTTCAATTCACATTAAGGTTAGGGGGTAAAGATATTTGAGATTAGAATATTAAAGGATGATAATATAATGGAGATTAAAAAATGCAAGAAATAATGGCAATATATTGGCCTAACCGAAAAAACCGAAAAAACCGAACCGAACTGAGTCGATTTGGTTCGGTTATTAAGTCTAATCGGTTCGGTTCGGTCTTGCAAAAATTAGCAAAAACTGAACCGAACCGACCGATGCTCACCCCTAGCTGGAATCAATAATGAATTTTTTTTTTGTTGATGGCGGCGCTCAGAAGAGGAGAGAAGAAAAGGTAGGGTTTTAAATTTTGGGAGAAAATTTGTTGTGGATTTTTTTTTCTTTTTGTGTTTTGGAAAGAATTCAGGATTTGAGCTCTGATACCAAGATGATGGGAAACCAGGCGGGATTTTCTCCTTAGGGTTTCTCACCCAAAGAACACAGGCTACAAAGCTTTCATTTCAAAACTATCGATAACAATACCAGTCTTGGCCTTAAATAGGCCTATATCAACGGAAAGATCCCATTACAACCGATATGGGACTAAAAGAAAACTACCAAATAAATAAATAAAAATTACAATAAAAGGGAAAAAAGAACTAAAACGAGCAGCCTAATGTCGCTTGAATTTCTCAGCCCTAATCGAACCAAACTAAAAGTGTGCGACGACACCTCCTGATGTAGAATCGCAATCCTGAAGAGATGTCCCCATTGGTGTGCCGGTGGACTCAAATAATCAGCTTCCCACCACAGGACCTCAAATTGTATGTTTTGATGATGTAACAAAATTAGGGATGAGTTGACCTCAAGTCTTTTCAATAAAACATGACTCAAAATGTGCCCACAAGTTTGCTATTTGTCAGTGTAATCACACTCTTATTTCATGCAACAAAAAAATTATATATCTTTTCTTCATTAAATTGCAATTTTATGACTGCAAATGAATTTCTTAGGATGATAAAGTTGTACACATGATTGACATGCAAAAAATCAAAGTTAATTCATTTGATCATGCACATACAATGCTACATGTAAGCATAAACATTTGATCCTCTTTGTGTCCAGAAGCCTAAATCTTTGTTACTGTTCTTGCTAAGTAGAAACCTACAGCAGAAGCTGATAATTGGCATTCATGAGTCATGGTCATGCCGCCTGAAACCAAAACGGATTGCTTTAACTTGCGGGTTTAAACAATCATATGATTATTCTCCTAATGCTTAGTACCTTTCCTTTAACTTGGCTAATTTTGAGCAATAAATGGAACTCCTAAGATCACAGACAATATCCATACAGATACAGGCTCATTTATAAATGAGACAGGTAACCAATACCTGGAATGTCCTTTCTAGTAGGTCTAAACAGCAAGATTGTGTATTGTCATGCATCCTCTGCTTGTTCTAACTCATATAGCAGTGAACTCAAATCCAAATTCTGCGAAGATGAAGCAACCAGATCCCTCACAGGTAAATTTAATGCGGTGATAGAATCCTCAAGTGTAGACCCAACACTGACTTTGCAGTCCAGTCCTAACCCCGTCTATCCTGGATACATTCATGGGAAAAGAATCATACTGGAATCTTGGGTCAAATAGGCTCCTCAATGTGAATCAGAAATAACACTTCAAAAACTTTCTTCAATTTCATGCAAGATGTGATTCTACAACTAATTTGACCCTTGCTCAGATGCCAGCTTTTACATATAACATAGTGGATGAAACAAAGTAGGTTTCCCTTGCATCACTTGTGTCGCTCAGTTGACATGGGCTACTATTTAAGCTCATAAAAAAATAAGCATCTTAAATGACATTTCCTGCCTTCACGATCACAATATTAAATGAGGATAACTTTTCATGCCTTTCATCAGCATGATATATGTCTAACAAATAGGAAAGCGTAAATTTAAAGTTCTAAACACTTGAAAATATGGTTAGAAGTTAGAACTCATTTTCCCTCTGAATATCTCCTAATGCCGACTGCACGAAGTCCTTGCTGTTATATCCCTAACTAAATTTTCAACAACAGCACACAAGAACTAAGATGCCAGTTATTTAAGAATACAAACTTATAGCATAGTGATCACTGGATCCCACAAGTTAACTCCTATAATTTATTTTATTGATATCATCTATACTTTTTAAGCTTAAGATCTTCAAGAATACCAGAAGCTAAGAATGTAGCACGTATGAATATGAAATCCACATGACACTTTGCGGTTATACAATCCTAAGGATAAATGTAACAACACATTGTTAGAAAGCTAGAAACAAGTGGATTAATGAAATCCAGTGTTGAAACTTTCTTAATTGGCAATTATACTGCATACTGACTAAAGATACAGAAGCTTCTCCACATCTTTAAAAAGAGAGAAAAACCTAATAACAGCATCTAAAAATAAAGGTATGACGAGAAGTTAGATAAAAACATAAGTCTATACACAGTGATCTCACCGTATGCAGGAGGATTTGCAATAATTGCCTGAGCCTTAAAAGATCCTCCTTGTTGGAATTCCCTCCTATGCGAAAGGGTGCGAGTGGTTCACGAAGGGGTGCTGAACTCAAAAAGCATGGCTAGTTTAATTATAAAGGGTTGCACGATTTTTTAATGGATGTTTGAAGAGATGTGAGCATTAATTGATAGCAACTCTTGAAGGACTATTTATATGGGATGGATTTCTCATATGAAGGATAAGGGGCATCACATAAGATTAGAAACACAGGGAGAGAAAGGAAGAGAGAGTGTGAGATTGGGTTTAATCTCTGGTTTTCTTCTTTAATATTTCTCAAGTGTTTTTCTTGGAGTGTGAGAGGATGTTCATTGTAATTGACGATTATTATAGTGAATTCAGCAGGCTCGGATAGAGGACGTAGACCGGTATTTGGTCGAACCTCTATAATTGTGTAGTGTTTGCGTTTGTGCATTACATTTTCTATTTTTCTTATTTCCGTCATCTTGGTAAGCTTGTTATCTCTCCCTCTTTCCCAACACTCTTCTCTCTACATCAGGTTCTGTACATGCTGGAAGTAGAGAATCAATAATCTCCTTCAGTTGCTTCCGCTGTATGGATATTTCTGCAGGTCCCGATAGAAGGAAAACCTTGTTTCTTGCCATACCTGTTACAGTATTTTTAGGGTCCAGTTATCTAGAACAGTATATTAAGTCAAAAACACACGGGATATTTTTCAAATCAATGCTTAGTGCAGACATGCTGAGAACAGCACGAAGTGCAAGCGAACTGTAGAAACAGAAGACTCAGAGGGGCTTTTCCCCCAAGCAAGCACATTCAAGAACCTATTTGGTTTTAGTTTTATAAATGATCTCTTTCTTCATGCCTACGATTGCAGGTGAAAACTCTTTTTCCCAGATATTTTACAGCATCTACAGTCTCGCAAGTAGTTAGGGCACTATTCAGAAATCATGTGCGAAAACACAGATTTAGAACAACATGAAAGAAAAAATGACCAAGAAAATGTAGGGAGAGAGGAGATAAAATGTTATGATGGAGTTTTTTTTAAAAAAATCAGGAAACATAGTGCAGAGATCGGAAGCCAAAAGGCGCGAGAACGGCGCGAGAACGGAACTTATATCAGACCAACAACAGGGCCGGTCGACCGCCCGGTCGACCAGTGTGCACAAACGTGCACAGGGTAGCTCGGTCGACCGCCCAGTCGACCGTAGCAGGAGAACGTTCGACCGCTCGGTCGACCGACTGACATGATGAAACTCTCGGTTGAACACGGTCGACCAGCGGTCGACCGGGTGCTTGGGTCGGACGGCCGACTTATCTAGACGCGGATCTGTCTCTCCTTTTAGCATTCAGACTTTGTTTCTGAATTGGAGACGAATCTAATTGGGGCTTCCTAAATTCCTGGGTCTCTTTGATTATAAATAAAAGGACAAAGCCCTCTTGAATTGTATGCAATGTACAAATTGTATTGGTTGTTGAATCAATAAAATCTCTCTCCCTTATCCGAGGACGTAGGAAAATTGTCGAACCTCGTTAAATATTGCGTTTGCTTTCTCTCTTATTTCTTATTCTTGTTATTCTTGGGGTACTTCTCTGCTGCATCTGCTGGATTCCTCGCTGGTTATTGCCTTGTGCGCAACAAGTGGTATCAGAGCATCCTAAGTTCGTCGTGGGATCGTGTGTCGATTCCAAGAGCATTGGTTGTTATTTGGTGGAGATCGTGTGTCGATCTCAGAGCAGCGTTGGGACTGTTTATGAGATCGTGTGTCGATTTCAAAACAGCATTTGCATTACTCAAGGAATCAGATTCGGTGGAGTAGATCGTTTCGGAAACTCTTCTAGGGTTTCACTTTGAGGTAAAGATCCTATCTTTATCTAGTTTTTTTATCTAACTCCGTTTGCTTTCGCGTTACTTTGAGGAACCATTGAGAAGATGGCCGGAGATAGTACATCTACGGTGAAAACCATGAACCCACATCCTTTGAAGATTGATGTGGTGAAGTTCGATGGCAAGAATAACTTTGGTATGTGGAGGTGTGAGGTGATTGATGCATTGACGATATCAAACCTCGAGGACACTCTACGATTGGAGAAAAAAACGTGATTCTACTTCTGAAAAAGATTAGGACAAGATGAACCGAACGGCGTGTGGTTTGATAAGATCTTGTTTGACACAAGACATCAAGTACCATGTGTTACATGAAACATTTGTAAGGCAGTTGTGGGGGATCCTGGAGAAGAAGTATCTGACGAAGAGCATTGAGTCATGGCTGCAATTGAAGAGGAGGTTTTATCGCTTCCAGATGAAGAGAGGACTCTCCATTGATGAACACATGAACAACTACACCAAGCTTCTTACAGATCTAGCTAATGTGGATTTTAAGATCGATGAAGAGGACATGGCAGTGATTCTTTTGAATTCTCTTCGGATGAAGAGTATGAGACCTTTACTCTTACCTTGATCAATGGTAGACAAACACTTAACTATAATGAAGTATCGGCTGCTCTTGTAAATTATGAAGAAAGGAGGCAAGATAGATTGTCTTCTCATAGGAGTACATCAGAGAGGCGTTGGCGGTAAGAGACAACGGTTCAAATAGGAAGGGCAAAGGCGATTGCGGAGATCTAAGTTCAGGACAGGTTTCAGAGATCTGAAGAACCAGTGCACTTTCTGCAAAGAATTTGGACACTGGAAAGTTGATTGCCCAAAGGCCAAAGATAAGGAGTCAAAGACTGAGGCAAACCTCGCACGGGTGGTCAGTACTCATGCCAGTACTTCATAAGCAGGTGGATCAGACTCGAACTCATTGGTATTCTCTTTCTCTCTTACTACTCCTATCGTTGGTTACTCAGGAGATTCTGAGTGGATGTTAGATACCGGAGCGACTTACCATGTGTGCCCGAACAAGAATTGATTTTCTAGCTTTGAGAAGCTAGAAGGATGTTCTGTTATCATGGGTGATGATCGCCCAAGTAACATGGAAGATATAGAAACAGTCTAGATCAAGATGTTCGATGGGATGATACGAGAATTGAAAGAAGTGAGGTATATACCTCAACTTAAGAGAAATCTTATCTCTGTTGGTGCTTTAGAAACATTGGGTCTTGAGGTATCAATAAAGGATAGAGTTCTCAAGATGACCAAAAGCTCAATGGTGGTTATGAAGGGCGTCCGTCAGAATAATCTTTACTACTTGAAGGGTAGTATTGTTACAGGATAGGTGGCGACCTCTACTGATACAGATGATGACTCAACTAGGCTATGGAATATGAGGCTCGGACAGACAGGCGAAAAGTCTTTGCAAACTCTTGCAAAATAAGGCTATTGAAAGGTGCAAGAACCTGCAAACTGGATTTCTGTGAACATTATCATCGGAAAGAAGACCAAAGTAAAATTTGGCACAGCGACTCACTGCACCGAGGGGATTCTGGATTATGTTCATACTGACATTTGAGGACCTACCAAGACTACATCTATTGGAGGTAACCACTACTTTGTGACCTTCATTGATGACTATTCTAGGCGATGTTGGGTATATACTATGAAGTACAAAGGAGAAGTCCTAAAATTATTTGCGGAGCGGAAGAAAAATTTAGAGAAAAGCACGAGAAAGAAGATCAAGGTCCTCCAGGCAGATAACAGAGGTGAGTATAAGTCTGATCCTTTCCTAAAGCTATGTCGTGATGAGGGCATAGACAAGCACTTACAGTAAGGAAAAACCGCAACAAAACGGGGTAGCAAAAAGGATGAACAGGACTTTGCTAGAGAAGGTCCGATGTATGTTATCCAATACCGGATTACCAAAGAACTTTTGGGTTGAGGCTTTGACATATGCTTGTTATCTCGTTAACAGGTTGCCTTCGTCTGCGATAGGAGGTAAAACTCCTCTGGAGGTTTGGTCTGAGAAAGCTGCTTAGGACTATGATTCGCTAAGGGTATTTGAGTGTCCGACCTACTACCATTTTAAGGAAGACAAGTTAGACCCAAGAGCGAAGTAAGGTGTGTTTGTAGGATTCAAGAGAGGAATAAAAGGCTACAAGACCTGGGATCCTAAGGACAGGAAATTTGTTCCCAACAGAGATGTCACATTTGATGAGGCTTCAATGTTGAAGCCTACAATCTCTCAGCAGGTGGAGATTGAAAAAACCAAAGAAGTAGCGCAGCAGGTGGAGAGTGATGCTACTTCACTATCTCTAGAAAGCTCAGTATCTTTGAAAATCATACCCACGGTGACACAGGGTAGTGATCATGTAGCCGAGCAGGATGCTGATGATGTAGAGGATCAAGGACAGATTATGGGTGATGTCCATGAATTCGTTGCAGTTGGAAGACCCAGAAAAAATCCACGTAGACCTAGATGGCTCACTACAGATATGATTGTGGCCTATGCTCTCCCAGTCGTCGAAGGGGTGATCTCGTCTACATATAGGGAAGGTGAAATCAATTCAGCGAAGATGTGAAAGGATGCCATGGAAGAAGAGATAATTTCTCTACACAAGAACGACACTTAGGAACTGACAGAGTTGCCCAAAGGAAAGAAGGCAATTGGCTGTAAGTGGGTATATGCAAAGAAACAAGGATCTCTCAAGGAAGATATTGTATGCTATAAAGCCAGGTTGGTGGCGAAAGGCTACGCACAATGAGAAGACATTGATTACAATGAGGTATTCTCCCTTGTTGTAAAGTATTCGTCAATTCGAATTTTGCTGACGCTGGTAGCACAATATGAGTTGGACCTTGACCAGCTCGATGTAAAGACCGCTTTTCTCCATGACAATCTTGACGAGGAGATAAATATAACTCAGCCGATGGGGTTCAAAACTGCAGGCAAGGAGAATATGATATGCAAGTTTAAGAAATCGCTGTATGGATTGAAATAATCTCCTAGACAGTAATACAAGCGTTTCAACAGCTTTATTAGAGAGAAAAGGTACACACGCAGCCATTATGACCCATGTGTGTATTACAACAAGCTACCTGGAGGAGAGTACATCTATCTACTGTTATATGTAGATGATATGCTTATCGCTTCTAAAAGCATATCCACAATTGATAAATTAAAGAAAGACTTATCTTCGAGTTCGAGATAAAAGATTTTGGTGAAGCGAAGAAGGTGTTAGGCATAGGATTAAGCGAGACTGAAGGAGTGGTAAGGTGAGCTTGACACAAAAGGGGTATTTGCAAAAGGTATCTCAGAAGTTCAACATCGACGGTGATATGAAACCTGTAAGTACACCATTGGCTCCTCATTTCAAGTTAAAAGTCATTACGTCTCCAACTACTGTTGAAAAATGCGAGTACATGACTTACGTACCGTATGCCAGCGCAGTTGATAATTTGATGTATGTAATGGTGTGTACAAGACAGACTTGTCACAAGCTGTTTTAATGATTAAAAGATACATGCATGATTCTGAAAAGGGTCATTGGAAGGCAATAAAGTGGGTTCTATGGTACATTAAGGGTACCATAGATGTTGGATTGGTATTCGAGAGGGATTCCACAGGTAAGCAGGAATACATCGGATATGTTGACTCCGACTATGCAGAAGACCTTGACAAATACCGGTCTACAACGGGGTATGTGTTTACATTATCTCAGGCACCGGTGAGTTGGCGCTCTATTCTACGGTCTACCATTGCATTGTCTACTACAGAGGCCGAGTACATGGCCATGACGAAGGCTATGAAGGAGGCAATATGGCTTTCAAGGGTTACTCGATGACTTGAGGATTGAACAGGATCTGTTGAAGATCAATTGTGATAGCATAAGTGCTATCTATTTGGTGAAAGACTAGGTGTATCATGCAAGGACGAAGCACATAGATGTTAGGTTTCACTTTGTTTAGGAGATTCTTGATGAAGGTGATATTGAGTTACTAAAGATTCACACAAATGAGAATCCCGCAGATATGCTGATGAGAACATCTGAGCCTTAACTTTTATTTGTATTTCAGTGTATTTCTTACTGTATTTACTTGTATTTTCTTTTGTATTTGCATGTATTTTAGTTGTGTGTGAGTGGTGATAGTGGGTATTTACTAGATTTTGTAGTGGGAAGTTATTCAGTTGTGTAGTTTGTAATATATACTCTCAGTTGTAACTTGTTTGATGATGCAATGAATGAAAAATGAAAGTTCCCTACTTGCCTCTCTCTTTGTGTTGTCTCCTCTAATCCCCTCTCCTGTCTCCTCTCTTTCTCCTCTCTAATTGAATGAATGAAAGTTTAAAGCCCAAATCCCTTTGCCTGCCTCTCATCTCCTTGTCTCTTCTTCTCTCTCTATCTACAAGAATGATGAATGAAATGTGAAGAAAAAATCAGCGAAGCAGCAACAGAATAGCAGGAGCAGCAGCGGAAGCAGCAGCGTCAGTCGCAGCAGCAGCAAGCAGCAGGTTCTGCAACAGCGTCAGCAGCAGCAGCAGGTTCAGCAGCAGCGTCAGCAGCATACAGTAGCAGCAGCAGCCTCCAGCAGGTTCAGCAGCAGCAGCCTCCAGCAGCAGCAGCAGGTTCAGCAGCAGCAGCAGGTTCAGCAGCAGCAGCAGTAGCCAGGCAGCAGCAGCAGCCCACACAGCAGCAGCAGCATAGCAACAGCAGCAGACAGCAGCAATAGCAACAACAGCAGTGTACAGCAGCAGCAGCAGCAATGCTGCAGCAGCAGCAGAGGCAGCAGCAGCAGTGCAACAGCAGCAGCAGAGCGCATCAGCAATATCAGAAGCAGTGACAGTAAAACTGCAGCAGTACCAGCAAAACTGCAGCAGCAGCAGAGTTGCAGCACAACAACAGAGCAGCAGAAGCAGTAAAAGCAATGGCAGAAATGCAGCAACAACAGCATAAACAACAGCAGTGCCACAATAACAAATCAGCCACTGAGTAACTGTGGATCAACAGAACAGAGAATCAACTATTCACAAATTCAACAAGTTAAGATCAACAAGGTTACATGAAACGAGCTTCTCAGTAGGTAAAGTTTCTTCAACACTCAGATTAATAGTTGAATACGCATCAGTTAAATCATCTCTAAAGTATTATCTTTATTCCATGCTATCCACTATATGGTGAGATGTGTGACTCTGCAATTCTTTTGATCGCCTATCATTTGCATTGATAATAGAACTGGTCATGCATGATATAACTATTGTAATTAGATCTTACTGAGATTAGAAATGTTCAAAGTTAGCATGCAATACTTTGTAACATCCATTTGTTTGACATTGTTAGTTTTGAGTTACTTTCCTGCCGAAGATCGTTGTATTTGGTGAAACGTTGTGAGTTCAATGACATCACTGGTTTCCTACACGACACGCACGCACCCGTTTCACATCAGTTTGTATCAGAGCACCAAGTTTAGGCAGGAACACCATGCATTAGGTTAAAAAAATGGCTAGTGAATCCCAAACTACTAATATGGACACCAACTCCAAAATCCTCCAAAGGCTAGATGAAATTTTGAGTTGCATCACTAGGTTAAATCAGGTATTCAAGTCCACCTCTTATCATCCTGTAATCCAGGATAACAAGTGTCAGGATCATGAGCACGTTGTGATCAATTGTCCAAGGCCAGTCATAGTAACTAAAGTAAAGGATCTACCTGTAAAAAATCCGGAGGCCCTTCCTCCTTTACTGCCAACCCCTAATGTCGTTGTTTGCTCTGATCGTCAGCACCTTCCTCCTTTACTGCCGACACCAAGCCCAGTCAAAGTTGTCATTGATAAACTGTATGTAACAAACAAGGAGTCTGACTCTGAAATGTTCAATTACCAGGCGGAAGAACCAGAAGATTCCAACTCTGACAACGAGAACATGGGTGGTAATATTGACGAATCCAGTACTTCGAGTCCACTCGAGGTGATCCCAGTAACCACAAAGTCTATTCATGTTTTTCCTAAAGAGAGTACTCTGATCCCTCTCGAAGTCACCTCAGTGACCACGGAATTCAGTGATATCTTTCTTGAAAAGAGTACTTCGTCGCTCCTCGAAGTCACCCCTGTGACTACGGAGCTGGATGATGTCTTGTCTGAAGACCTCCTGTGCAAGCTACCACCGACACACGATATCCAATACGCCATTGACTTAATACTAGGGGCTAGCCTTTCCGACTTGCCACACCCTAGGTTGAATCCTGCTGAGAAAACTGAACTTGAAAAGCAGGTTGATGAGTTATCACTAGAGGGCAAACCACAATTCTTTATTCCAATAAACATCCCTGTTTATAAGGACAAGTTTTGGAACTATATAGTGACAAAAGATGTAGAACAGATCAAGGATTTTACAATCTATGGTCAATCTATATCCACAGACTTGAAGGGTACTGTTATGGAAGAAACTAATGTTCTACATATCATAAACTTTTCTGCTATTACGGTTAAACCTAGATGTGCTTTCCTTCAGACTTTACCTGTTAGGATCTCACTTGACGTCGTTAAAATAACAGGTAAATTGTCACACACAGTTAGGATGATTCGCCTGATAATCCTTTGATCGAGGTCGTGTATATTGTGACTACTGAACTAAGTGCCTAAATTTTAATATCCAATAGAGAGTCAAAGTCCCTAGCTATTTTTGAAGACTCTTTAGCAATAATAGGCACTAAGTTAAAGTTCTCTACTGCACTTCATTATAGAGTTTCTGAGTCTGCATTTTAAGTCTAAACATCTGAGTTTGCATCATATTTTGTCATACACATGCAAGTTCTACACATGGGAAATCAGTGATACATTTGAACAAGCAACGCTAACTATAAGTTATGGTCTGACATCAGGAAAGGAATTTAAAACTATAGTGTTGACAATTTTGTGATGGTTCGGCTTCGTCCGAAATGGTTTCTCTCGGAAACTGTTAAAGATTTGCATGCTCGTAGTGTTGGACTTTTCAAAATCTTAAAAGAATTTAAATTACAATATTTATGTTATAGATTTGGCATCAGTTCTATTTTCAATATTGAAGACTAAGTGGTTTACGTCTCGATTATCCATAAACAATCCACTGGTTGATTAGCCTTATCCTGAGCCAATTTTTGAGAGTCCTTCACTTTCCCACTTCCAGATATTCATCCTATACAGCAGAGATAACATTTTAGATGATGAATTTACGATGCAGCTTGACTAGCAATCTGAGATGCAGGAAACAAACTTACAGCAGCAAGAGAACAGCTCTGCAGTTGACTCGACGGGGTTGAGTCTCTCCCATCTGGGGAGAATTGATGAGAACATCTGAGCCTTAACTTTTATTTGTATTTCAGTGTATTTCTTACTGTATTTACTTGTATTTTCTTTTGTATTTGCATGTATTTTAGTTGTGTGTGAGTGGTGGTAGTGGGTAGTTACTAGATTTTGTAGTGGGAAGTTATTCAGTTGTGTAGTTTGTAATATATACTCTCAGTTGTAACTTGTTTGATGATGCAATGAATGAAAAATGGAAGTTCCCTACTTGCCTCTCTCTTTGTGTTGTCTCCTCTAATCCCCTCTCCTGTCTCCTCTCTTTCTCCTCTCTAATTGAATGAATGAAAGTTTAAAGCCCAAATCCCTTGCTTGCCTCTCATCTCTCCTTCTCTTTCTTCTCTCTCTATCTACAATGAATGATGAATGAAATGTGAAGAAAAAAATCAGCGAAGCAGCAACAGAATAGCAGGGCAGTAGCGTAGTCAGTCGCAGCAGCAGCAGGTTCAGCAGCAGCAAGCAGCAGCAGGTTCTGCAACAACGTTAGCAGCATACAGTAGCAGCGTCAGCAGCATACAGCAGCAGCAGCAGCATCCAGCAGCAGCAGCAGCAGCCTCCAGCAGCAGCAGCCAGGCAGCAGCATCAGCCCACAACAGCAGCAGCATCAGCCAGACAGCAGCAATAGCAACAGCAGCAGTGTAACAGCAGCGCAACAGCAATGCTGCAGCAGCAGCAGAGGCAGCAACAACAGTGCAACAGCAGCAGCAGAGCGCATCAGCAATATCAGAAGCAGTGACAGTAAAACTGTAGCAGTACCAGCAAAACTGCAGCAGCAGCAGAGTTGCAGCACAACAACAGAGCAGCAGAAGCAGTAAAAGTAATGGCAGAAATGCAGCAACAACAGCATAAACAGCAGCAGTGCCACAATAACAAATCAGCCACTGAGTAACTGTGGATCAACAGAACAGAGAATCAACTATTCACAAATTCAACAAGTTAAGATCAACAAGGTTACGTGAAACGAGCTTCTCAGTAGGTAAAGTTTCTTCAACGCTCAGATTAATAGTTGAATACGCATCAGTTAAATTATCTCTAAAGTATTATTTATTCCATGCTATCCACTATATGGTGAGATGTGTGACTCTGCAATTCCTTTGATCGCCTATCATTTGTATTGATAATAGAACTGGTCATGCATGATATAACTATTGTAATTAGATCTTACTGAGATTAGAAATGTTCAAAGCTAGCATGCAATACTTTGTAACATCCATTTGTTTGACATTGTTAGTTTTGAGTTACTTTCCTGCCGAAGATCGTTGTATTTGGTGAAACGCTGTGAGTTCAATGACATCACTGGTTTCCTACACGACACGCACGCACCCGTTTCACATCATATGCTTACTAAGGTGGTGTCAGGAGTAACGTTTACACATTGTAAAGAGTTGCTCAATATCCTTCCAGTTGCTTGAGCTCAGTGGAGCTCTTTTGGATGAACTACGGATGGCTTGATCCCTTGGGCAAGGTACGCAGGTAGCCACACTAGTGCAGCCACTTTCGAGTCGACAGGTACTAGATGAGTTCGGCTCAGATTTGAGAAATCTTCACCGAGGTGGAGAATTGTAGGGAGAGATGAGATAAAATGTTATGATGGAGTTCTTTTTAAAACTTATCAGGAAACATAGTGCAGAGATCGAAAGCCAAAAGGAGCGAGAATGGCGCGAGAACAGAGCTTATATCAAACCAGCAGTAGGGCCGGTCGACCGGGCGGTCGACCGGCGTGCACAAACGTGCACAGAGTAGCTTGGTCGACTGTAGCAGGAGAACGGTTGACCACTCAGCCGACCGACTGACATGATGAAACTCTTGGTTGAACACGGTCGACCGAAGCGGTCGACCGGGTGCTTGGGCCCGGTCGATCGATAGGCGTATCTGGGCGCAGATCTGTCTCTCCTTTTAGGATTCAGACTTTATTTCTAAATTGGAAGCGAGTCCAATTGGGGTTTCCTAAATTCCTGGGTCTCTTTGACTATAAATAAACAGGCAGAGCCCTCTTAAATTATATCAAGGTATAACTTGTATTGGTTGTTGAATCAATAAAATCTCTCTCTTGCCCCGAGAACGTAGGCAAATTGCCGAACCTCGTTAAATATTGTGTTTGCTTTCTCTCTTGTTTCTTGTTCTTATTATTCTTGGGGTACTTCTCTGCTGCATCTATTAGGTCCCTCGCTGGTTGTCGCCTTGTGCGCAACAGAAAAGGTTCCAAATGCCGGAGAATAATAAGATGAAACTATACGGGCAAAGATATTAAGTTGACTTATAAATCAAAATCATAATTGTGTGTGTGTGAATAAGGTTTAAAAAATAAACTTTAAACTAAAAAAATTAAATAAATTTAATTACTTATATCCAGCCATGATTCGAGGATCACCACCCAAAGAATAAAATTCAACACCATGTGACTGCACGAAATTGTGAAAAATTACATGAGCTGCCAATCTAACACCGAACTCCTGCAATGCATTATGGGTGGGTGGGTGGGGGGGGGGGGGGGGGGGGGGAGGTAAGTATACACACATGCTAAAGCCTGACTAGTAAACATTTAATATAGCATGATAGTGCATCAAGTGCTAAACTAAAGGGACAGCTAATTACGGCCAGATTCAAAATTCATTATGTTATCTTTATCGAAATGTTATGGTCAAGTTAGATGAAATACAAAGTCATGCATTCTGATGCCTATGATTCACAGTTTCATAATTGATGTCATGGGTTGAAAGAGTAGCTAATCAGCATGTGCAAGTTAAAACAAATGTTCGTAATTGAGATGCTAACCTGCTACCAGACTGTTCAATCACTTGTCTTATATGAGCAAGCACTTCGCAGTCAGGACTAAGAAAATAACAACTTAAAGAAAGTAGCAATCAAATCTTATAGACAACTTGCGGGAACATGGTAAATGCTATCTTTAGAAATCAATCATAAGACTTGTGGCTCCTTCCAGAACCACTTCTCACACTTGAGATCTTGTACTTCAGAACAAATAATAAATAGATATGGAAGTGGATCGACAGCTTATCCAACATTTTCAGCAGCTGTCTACTAAACAGATATCACCAAAGAGGCAAGAGAAGAGACATTGATAAGGTGGAAACTCCCAAACAATCAAGCACTTCCGAGCTATCTAATTTTGACCAACTAGATTTTTAGTTCCTTTGACCACACTGTTGAGGCCTAATGGGGAAGGATAAATATATTATTTTCACCAATTTAGCAGAGGAGCTAAGAAATCATGTTAAGGCCTATCAGAAACAATCATCAGTTTGGAAAGCATTAGTATCAGATTTCTTTACTTGCTAATTAATCTGGCAGAGGTGATTTTTCCATTTCAGATCAACAATACAAGTTAAGTCAGACAATTGTTCATAAACATGTTAACACTTGCACAATAGTTGAGTTAATTATCCGAGCCTAACTGTTCAATATGTTAATGTGACTGTGTATCTCGTAGAATCCATTGTAACACGCAATAAATTTTCTGTATGTGTGAAAATATCAAGATAGTGATAAAATCAAATCAGTGCATAAGGATATAATTAAAGTTTACAAGAGTACATGCCTGAAGTCTCTTTGCAATAGCTATGAAAGGTTGCACATCTCCTATCGTGCCAACAACAAGAGTTGCAATTTTCAATGTTGGGACAGTCTTGCTGAATTCAAAGAGAGTTTCTCCGTCATCAAATGGTATTAGCATTGACAGCATCAAGCTCTAATAGCTCCGAAGCTACAGGTGCATTACATGCTACATCAACCTCCACAGTACTATCGTTCTGGATTTTGACGAGATCCTCAATGATCTTTTCTGGGACATGAAGTAATTTATCAAATAAGAAATAAAAGCTATAAGCTATGAAACTTATTCGTTTCAAAAATATTATGATTTGAAGTTAATAGATTTTGTTGTTTGACTGAGATACATATATTTAGCATGCAAAATGAGAAGGTTGCATGTATCAGTATATTTCGGAATTTGAATATTTGTACCGGTTATATGATCATAAATTACTTGCCGATGTGTGTGTGCATACATGTTATTGAAGTGCCAATAAGTAGTGCATATAATTATAAGAGCATACATCAGTCCATGTGTTGGGTTGAGAGGTCACAACCAAGAGAAAGACAGAATTTCCCTTTGGTGTACACTTTAGCCCATTTATTTAGTCTCATATGGGATATGAGATGGGAAAGAGGGTGTTCTCAAAGCTATAAATAGAACCCCCTTCTTCACAAAAAGACGCCATCTATATCTTCTTTCCCCCTTGAGCTCTTCTGTTGCAATAATCTGCAAGCGTGAAGAACCATGTTCTTGATTTTAAATTAAACTTTAATTTACTTTAGTGGGCAACCGTTCTTCATCTGAGCAGAAGACTCATACTCACGCCGGGTGCTGGTACTTTCTGGGAGAATTTTTACAGCTAGTTGATGATACCGACTCAACGTCCGAGTGATAAGATGTGTATTTGTCTTCTAGGGCAGTGAATGACACGACTGCTCCCTTACATGCAGTTTATTTTTAATTGTTTATTTATTCTTTTCATGATCTATACAACAATTTATTTGCATGTTTAAGCGTTAAAATTTGTATGCAGAAAAAAATATCTTTATGTTATTCTTGTAATCACATGTTTATGTTTAGAATTTGTAAAGTTAAAATTATTCAAAATAGGAAAGTACAACATTAGGAGTAACAATCTAGAAGACAAATTGTATTTAAATCTGTATTTCTTGTTTCATGCAATATAACTTTATACTATAAATTAATTTTACATGCAATATAAATTTCTGCAATAAGTTAATTTACATGCAATATTAATTTTTTGCTATATATTAATTTTACATGCAATATATATTTCTGCAATAAATTAGTTTTGAATGCAATATAAATTCTGACAATAAATAAATTTTGCATGCAATATAAATTCCTACAATAAATTAATTTTACACACAATATAAATTTCTACAATAAATTAACTTTACCCTCAATAATAATTTGCAATAAATTATTTTGCCATGCATAATCAATTCCTTAAATTGATAATTCATTCAAAATTAATCATCATTTAAATCATTTTAAAAAGTTTATTAAATTTCTGAAGGAAATGAATGTCATAATTACTTAGATATTTGCATTTATAATTGCTGATTTAAATTTCAGTATCACTTTTAAAACTGCATTTAATTATATAATTATTTGCAATAGAATTTCCTTGCATGTACAATAACGCTCATGCAAAAAAAAAGTTTATCTTGAAAATAATTAGAATGCATGGTCCAATAAACTTCATGTTACACCCTAATTCAGGTAATGGATTCATGTAACTATTATTCTATATGACATTATTTTAGTATCATGTCTTGATTATCACTTTAATACATATGCTCGGTTGCATAGCCGACCGGTATGTAAGTAGATTCAATCATATAAATGGGAATCATACTAGAGATTATCTATCCAATACAAATATTGGTTTTGATTAGTACCATGTGACAAGTAAACTTATGTGTATCTCAAAATTCTCAAATAATGAGATATACATTTTTAATATTATGTTTTAAATAGCATGTTATATTTGGTTCAAGTTCTTTTAAAATATCCTGCTACTCTTGTATTAAATTTTAGTTTATTCTATAATATATCTGGCCAGATTATATTGTGTATATAAATTGAAACTAAGCAAGATCCCCCTACACATTTACTCTGCATACCCTAATATAAAATCGATCAACTTAAACATGTATTCTAATATTTCTTCATTTGACAAAACTACTGAATACAGAACACATCTAGCATTTTTTTGGACATTGTTAATAACTTAGATCACTCCAAAAATTAAAGCAAATAAAATATTGGTTGACCAACTTAGAATTGATCCATGTCATTGAAATAGGCATTTTTCTTTTAGGATCTCAAACTCAACAGGACAAGAAAATTGAAAAAAGAGTCATTCTTTGAAGTACAAGTTAAATTGGTGTCCAAAAAAGTGTTCTGAAAAGTGATTACTTAATTAAGAAATGTTGCAAAACAAAAAACTTCACACCTGATTTTCACTTGCCTGGCCAGTCAGGTTGGTTAATCTTAAGATTGATAAACCTAACAGTTGACTTGGAACTGTTAGAAGTTGAGAATCAATTAGAAAAGAAAATCAAAATCCTAAGATCCATATTAAAATTGATAAATTAATCTATTTGGGATAGAATTATAACCAAACAAATTGTAAAGAAAAAATTAATCTAAATTGACTTATATCATGTCTTTAAAATCTTAAGTCTAGACATGTGTAATAGAGTTAAATGAATCATTATGAAACAATAATAATATGGTTGTCACAAACTCATAATTACTATATTCCTACAAATTTAATATACGGGATCATCATATTGCCATTGTGCATATTAGCCAATGAGCATATTGTTGCCATTATGTGACAATTTGATATTGCCACTGTACGAATTTGATATGCTAATGTGCAGAATATAATTCAGCCATCGTGCGGACTGTTGCCGATGTGTGAGATTTATCTATTGTAAATCAAATAATCTGTCAATTAAGTAAGTAGGGATAATCTATAATAATTTTTCTATTTATCTTATTTTGAGAAAAAATAGTTGATTAAATCAAATAAAATTCAATTATTAATTAATTTTCTTGGTTATTCATCCATTTTAACTACTACAAATTTATATTGCTAAACACTACCAATTTTAGTTTTGACTTTGATCTCCAAATCATATATCTTTATGTAAACGAAAATTTTAATTACTAATTTTAGTTAACTTAAAAGTCATTAGTCTTATTTTTTTAATCAAAGTTATTCGTTTCTATTATAGTATTTTGCTACTCAAAATCCTTTTAAGTATTTAACTCTTAGCATAATTTCTCATTCAATAAAGCTTTATCAGTTTCACTTAATGAGAAATTAATGACTATTAAATTATATGAGAACATTTTATTTTGTGAAATGCATCTTATTAAATGAACTCTCATAATGTTAACAAATAATAGAATTATGAAAATTCTTAGTTAAGTTGTGAAAGTTAGAATTTAACTTATACACTAATTTAGTTTGCACTTACAAATTTTCTTTTCATTATTACCTTACATATACATATACACACACACATATATATATATATATAGATATATATATATATATATATATATATTGCAAATTAAGATTTATTATATATATATATATGTATTAAAAACATTTGAAACTCTAAGTGCATGGTTCTAGTGACTAAATCTTAAATGATATTTATCTTGCACTAATGAAAATTTTTAAGTCCTACAAAGATTTTACTTCATAAAGTAAGAACATTATTTTGATTATTTTCATTTGTATACATCTCAAGAGATTTGAAGTTTTCTTGATAAATAGAGATTTAAATATTTCTTTGATTAAAGAAGATTTAAAAGAGTTTGATTACATGATTATAAATATAATCATATTTTAAAGAATTCTTGAAGATTTTAAACATAACATCTTTTCAAAGATAAAAGATTTATAAAGCATATTCAATTTGCGAAAACATAAACAAGTTACATATACAAAAGAAAAAGAAAATTCTATATCCTAAATTACTAAATTGAAAATATGATTTGTCCAATGATGAAAATTCAGATATGATACTATTACGAAATTATATGGCGATGTAAATAAGAACGCCTTGCTGTCCGACAAGAAATCACTTTGCAACCATTTAATAAATATACAAATTTCAATCTTTGACATCATTATTATTTTGATAAAGTAAAAAAATAGATAATAAAAAATTTTCGCTCAAAGTACATGATCAGTTCATATTAGAAATTTTATATTTCTGTTTGACCAGTTTGATCAATCATATGCATGAACTAAAATATTATCTATGACATGTTAAAATGAAATAATATTTTCATGTTTACCTAATACACTCCCAAATGGGGCTCTACATAAATGACAGATTATTCTTGCATTAGAACTTAAAAGCTCTAAACTATAGTATTACTCATGGTTTTATAAGTCCATTTTGATAACAGTGTCAAGAGAAGTATGTGGTTTTGAAAAGTCAAACCTTTGACTATCACCATTTAAAATTAAAGCTCTTAAGCTATAATATGATCATGGACCATATAAAATCCATTTTGATATATATATATATATATATATATATATATATATATATATATATATATATATATATATATATATATATATATATATATATATATATATATATATAAAGTTTATTTTGATATAATGTATTTTAAGAGTGTGGCCCTAGATACATCGAGGGAGATGGGGGTTTAACCCAAAAAGAAACTCACTGACAGTGCAAAAAACCGAACCTTCTTGGTTGGCGTACTATTCTCATAAAAGAGGTTCAATGTGATAAAACAAACTGAACTGGTGATACTTGTGTGGAGCATCAATCCGGATATATTATATCCTATTTGTAACATGTGTAGTTACTACCCTTTTTCTATGATGATGATGCTCTTATAATACATCTGGCTAGGTTGAGTTTTAAACTCTTAATAAATCTAACCCGTGAACTATAGAGGGTATAATATTTTAGTACTTTTGAAGGACTTACTTACGTAAGAGGAACCGTGACAGTCGCGGTTGGGGGCAGGCTAACCCCTAAAAACTCTCATGAGTCGGTTATTGTGAGCATAGTCATTAACGCTCAACCCGCTCGCTCAACGATGAGAACGTATTGTGTGTCTTTTGTCAATTTCTAGCAAAGAGACCTAGTTAGGGGGTAGCCACTATGTCTCTCAGATTGCGATGAAATTCACTAAAGGTAGGTTAAGAGCCGCAAGCCACTTATTCCGAATTCAGAATATGAGGTTGCCCAATCTTTATTTATATTTTATGTTTTATGTTTTGTGTAATTCATTGCTTTAATGTCTTCCTTAAAAATCAAGATTGGGGGGTGTTGATGTTGAGTGGTCACAACCAAGAGAAAGATAGAATTTTCTTGGTGTTCAATTTAGCTAATTTATTTAGTCCCATATGGGATATGAGATGGGAAGGAGGGTGTTCTCAAAATAATAAATAGAAACCCCTCCTTCACAAAAAGACAAAAATTTCTCTCTTCTCCCCCTTGAGCACTTTTGCTGCAATAATCTGCAAGCGTGAAGAGCCATGTTCTTAGTTTTAAATTAACTTTTATTTACTTTTTAATGGGCAACTGTTCTTCATCTGAGCATGAGACTCGTGCTCACGCTCACGCCGGGTGCTGATACATTCTGAGGATCTTTTATCGCTAGTTGATACCGACTCAACATCCTGGCAATATGGTGGGTATTTGTCTTCTAGGACAGTAAATAACACAACTGCTCCCTTATAGGCCAGCTTTATTTTCAATTGTTTATTTATTTTTGTCATGTTTATACATCAGTTAATTTGCATGTTTAAGTGTTAAAATTTATATGCTAGAAAAATATCTTTATTTCATTCTTGTTATCACATGTTTATGTTTTAGAATCTGTAAAGTTAAAATTATTCAAAATAAGAAAATACAGCATTAGGAACAACACTATACACATGAAAAAAACGCATAGATTATGGACCTTATAAAAGGAACTCAGAATGTTTGTAGATCAATGGTTCTCAGGGGATAGATCACAGGTTCAATGTAGGTCAACACCATGATTAGAGGAAATTTCTTCCCTATAAGGGGAGGAGAGAGCTAGAAATATCCACCTTTTTCATTAAAAAGAAAGTAGACAAGCATTATTATATCTTTTCTATGCATACCTTTTCACTTTCAGATAGCCTACCAAGCTTCAAATCATACTTTGGAGATTCCTTTTTGTTGGTCTTTGATCTTGATAAAAAAGGATCATGG
Organism: Agave tequilana; assembly: GCA_038442645.1. Taxonomy (NCBI): domain Eukaryota; kingdom Viridiplantae; phylum Streptophyta; class Magnoliopsida; order Asparagales; family Asparagaceae; genus Agave; species Agave tequilana. The sequence goes on along the minus strand of JAVJIF010006217.1, from coordinate 43 downwards.
CCTCTGTACAGCAAACTATTGCTATTTGATTGTACTGGTGCCG